>CP049705.1:5661075-5835213 GCA_004148225.2 Heterodera glycines | reverse complement strand
GTCCAAAATCGGATTCAAACAAATTTTTACTAAAATTAAGAAATCGTAGTCTTCTAATTATTAGGAACATTAATTTTGCTGTTTGAATAATTGATGTGATGACTTTTTTAAGAATATCTAACTATCAAATTATCAGACCCCCAATCGCTTTAGGCTATCAGGGATTAAAAAAACTTGTTGAACCCGACATAGGCGCGAATGTCTGGGCAATTGTGAAGATCATTGGTCCCGAAATTTTTAATTAATTTTTTTTCTAAAAATTTTTTAACACTTTTCTAGGGGTGTTTTAAGGCGCTGAGCACGAATCCGGACTCGAACATTTTTCGAGATTTAAAAATTAAAATTTTTTTTTAGTTTTTCTAAAACATTGTTTTTAGTGTTTTCTGGGTTGCTGATCACGAATCTGCCATTCATTTTGACCAATTTCTAATACCGGATCCGAACTCGAACAAAAAATCGAAAATTCATAATTATCAAAATTCGTTTTTTTTTTGTTCGTATCTTTACAGATTGACCATTTTTTGGTTTTGAAACGGCTTTTGTCTAAAGTTAACAACCCCGAAAACACAAAACAATGTTTTAAGAGAAATTTTTAAAAAATTTAAAATTTAATTCTCGAAAAATGTTCGAGTTCGGGTTAGGGATTCGGAATTGGTCGAAATTGTGTCCGGATTCGTGCTCAGCGCCTCAAAACACCCCTATAAAAGTGTTTAAAAAATTTTAGAAAAGAAAATTAATTAAAAATTTCGGGACCAATGATCTTCACAATTGCCGATGTCTGTGGGATAACCTTGACAAAGATCTCTAAAATAATTATAGAAAATCTAAATTGGATGTTTTGATTATGTTTCACGCCTCCCCACGTCCATTGTACTTCTTCTAATTGAAAGAAAGAAAAGAAAATATTCCCAAAATTAAAAAATCCATGGGACGCGTAAAAACTCTTGGAACGCGTAGAAATTCAATGGGACGCGTAAAAAACCATGGGACGCTTAAAAGTTCATGGGACGCGTATTCTGAACTAGAACCGTTTTTCTGCCATATCTGTCGCTTTTTTCTGTTAAGTTAAATTTAAGGTTCACAGATTCGGATGTGGATTACATTATGGCTTTGAAAATTGTTGAGATTGAACCCATATGTATTTCTCCATGGAAAAGTTGTGAACATAGACAAAACATTGTCGAAAATGGACGATTTTATGAGGCACAGCGATTTTCAAGAGGAGGACGGGGACGTTTTTACAACAGAAGCAGTGGAAATTTTCGTGATGAGAATTTTGGAAGACGAAGAGGGGGAAGTTATAATCAAAGGTTTTAAATTGTTGGACTTTTTGTTTAATTATATATAATCATGGCAAATAAATGTCTTTTTGATCCCATCATAGAAGTAAAAAGTTCTTTTATTATTTTATGATTTTTCATTATTACAAATAACTTTTGTTTGCATTTTTACAATGGAAAAACTGAGCAACGATGAGACGCAAATATATGACAGACAGATACGATTGTGGGGAATGGAAGCTCAGAACAGGTCTTGAAAGGGATGTGTCCAGTCAAAGAAACTCGAGGATTTGTTATCATGACTAAACATAGTTGCAAATTATCCTTCATCTAAAAAGGGAATCGTGAACTGAAAATGGAAAATAGAGTAAAAATGGGCGGCCATCGGACACTAAAATTCCAGTTTTAAGGTCCTGTAACTCTGAAATGTTGCTATCGGCAGCTAAAATTAGGAATTCACAATACAAAAGACTGCTTTATATTTTTCGACTTGCAGTTCGCGAGCTTCCACTGTAAGAAATGACCCATGAGTTTTTGTATTTAAAGGCTTCGGAATTCATCCGTTCTGTTGGTTGGATTGAGTGGTCTTGGCGCAGAAATTGCAAAAAACCTGATGTTATCTGGCTTAAAATCTTTGACAATTATGGACAACAAAGAGGTACTAATCGGTTGAAAACTTTCCTTTTCATTCATTCAGGTCGTTGAAGGCGATTATGCATCTAATTTTTTGCTTGTTCGTGCCATTAAAACGAACGTATGTTTTTACTTTCTCACATTTGATTGCCTTTTGCACATAGATTTGTTTTAGCGTGCTGAAGCTTCAGCTGAAAATTTGAAATTATTAAATCCGATGGTTGAATTAATGGTGCTCTCCGATTCTGTCGTTGGAATGCCGTCGAGTTTCTTTTCCAAATTTGATTTGGTTATTGTCGTTGACCAGGATTATGACACAACCAATTTAATTAACAAGAAATGCCGTCAAAACAAAATTCGGTTGTTTGGTTGCTAATTTTTTAACGGACTTTTCCGTTTTAATTTGGCTGTTTCCTTTAGGTTTGAAGCTGCCAGTGTCTTCGGTTGGGTTGGCTATGCTTTTTTTGATTTCAATAATCACACCTTTTTGATGTAAATCAAGAAAAGTTGCCGTGTAGAGCAAATACTTTTCTTTTTTCAGTCCAAAACCGAAAGAGAAGGAAACAATTATTGAAAGTATTTTGGATGGGGACGAAGAAGACGGGGAAACTGGGGGAGGAAGAGGGACCTGTGGAATGCCAAAAAAGATGAAAATGAATGGCATTGAAGAAGGACGCGGACATTGCGGCGATAGCCATCAAACACTGACCATCGGAGACGAAGAAGACAGCAAAGTCAAGAAGGTGAATTTACAGAGAGCAAATGTAGAAATGCTCTCTATTAATGCGAAATTCCTTTCATCCCTTTCACTTCATTTTCCGATAATAAAAAGTTCCTCTTCCAGAATATTCCATTTCCGAGCTTTGAACACACTTTTGCCATTGAACTCGGGACGAAACGCTTCCGACGCAAATTTAACATTCCAAGCACTTATTTTGTTGTGCGGGGTAAGTAATTCAAGTTGTATTTTATGTTTCACAACAAGGGCGTAGCTAGGGGGGGGGCCCGGGCCCCCCCCCCCCCCGAAAACAGAATTTTTTGAAAAAAAAATATTTTTTTGAAACATCGCCGGCATAATTTTATTTTAATTTAAATAACGCGTAAGGAAACATAAAATAATGCAACCAATTCAATTTAAAAAAAACACGAAAATACACCCCTAAGAATCGACTTTTTGAGTTGCCCCCCCCCCGAAACGAAGGTCCTGGCTACGCCCTTGTTTCACAAGCCATTTTTGATGTTAAGCTTTTTTTGCCTTAATGCGAGGAAAAAGTGAATTGAAAATGCACGAAGAAGTCGCCGATCAATGGAGGAAAGAACTTTCGAACATCGGATTTGACGAATCTAAGCAGAAAATTACTGCGGAGGACTTCCAACTGTAACCCTTAAAGATTTTGATTTCAAACTCTATTTTTCAAAAGCCCACTGATCAAAAATTGGTGGGGGAGTGGATAATAACCGTCAAATGTTCTATTAATAGCGGTTTTAGCAATGCTTATATAGGAAAGGTTCAAAATGCCTTTGTCTTGTGAAACTCTTATTCATATGGTCTGTTTTTAGGTTCGTCTGTTCTGCTCTGAACCCTGTTTGCTCAATTGTCGGAAGTGTCGTTGCGCAAGAGGCAATCAAGGTAAAGAGGATAATTCGTTTTGTCTCATCAATTCCGTCATTTTCAGTCTTTGTCGCAGAACGACGAACCGTTGAAAAATGCGTTCTTTTATTCAGCACTTGAAAGTTGCGGAACAGTTGTTGACATGGCCGTGTGATGTCCGTGAAAATTTTGTTTAAAAAATTGTTTTTGTTTGCTTTACTACCACCAGCAAGGAATAAAAATTGGTACAAATTTGCTATCTTTCAATTTTTTAAATAAATTTCTAACTAAGTATTTTTTGTAATTTTTCACGTTATCAAACTATTTTTTTTTAAGGCTCTGACGAGGATTTTTAAATGTTGCTATTAAATCGTATAGGTATTATTTTTTTGTGAAGAGATTGTAAACAAAACAAGCATGAGGCATGATAAACTGTATCAATCAATGTTACATGTGTAAAGCGGAATAAAAACAATCTTAACCCATTGCCAAGGTTTAAATTGGCAGCCAATTGCGAAGAATTAATCCATGATGATCACAAATCTTTGCCGAGAAAGGACAGTTAAGAAGTCCAAGAAGTTCATAGTTAAGAGGAAAGAAGAAGAAAAGGACGAGCAGAAAGGCCAAAAGAAATGTCATAATTGTGGAAGCGACGGTAATGACCAGCAAACGTTTGTCCCCTCCTTTGGAACAGAAAGAAAAGTACGGTATTACAACTGAAAAGGAACCGATAAGAGAACTCAAAATGGGTTGAAGGTTTGTAAAAAACGATAACCTAAAGCCATCAGTGAGCCAAAAATAAATCCGAATAATTGAGCCCAATTATCTAAAAGCAAACATATTTCCATAATAATATTATAAATGAACTAAAAAATTACCAATGTATGGTAAAAATCCAGTCAATAAAAGAATAACAGCAATTAAAAGATGGAACATCAGAGCACGTAAAGGATTATCCAAATAATCCCAACTGTACAAAACATTGACAATTAATGCGCCAAGGATTCCTCCTTCAGAGCCAACAGGTCCAACTTCGGGCTAAAGAAATTAAAGGAATACAAAAAAGAGACGTAAGTCGACCAGGTACGGCACAAAAACAGCGCTTGCCAAATATCCACCAATGCCAGAAACAAAATAAATAGAGGAGAGACGAAGCCAACCAATCTAAAAAGACACAAAGAATTGGTGGTTTATGGCAAGCGAAGAGAATATACAATTAAAACTGACCATAATTTCGAATCGGCACATTATGGTCAGGTAAAGTGTGAGCGAAATAACGCATCGGATTATCCTGAAATAACTGTCAAATTAATAGTCTCAACAAGCGTGGACAGCACCAACCCAGCATGAATAAAGAGTGGGGTGAAAAGACGGTAGAGTTGGTCGGGAATGTCACGCCTCAGAAATGGAGTCATTCCGCAAACCTCATTCAGACAGGAAATCTGAAGTTTGCAAGTAAATAATTAACAAACAATACAAAACCTGAGAACAAAGGGTCGCATTCGGGTGGAAATGCCCACGGACAAAGTCGCAGTACTCCCTGGACGTTATCCGACATTGTCCGTGCATTTGAATGCAGCAAGGCCGTCCTGTGACCGTACAGTGCATATGCTTTTCGGATTTGGGTATTGATGGAGAATGCTTTTCGCAAATCTTTTGTTGAATCAATTTCATCTTCAATTGATTGGTTAAGATTTTTACCGGCCAATTCGAAATGTTCAGTCCCCACACATAAGGATGTACTGAACGCGGGCGAGCACAGTATCGGGGATCCTGGCCACAAACAACACGAGAGTAATTCATTTCGGGAAAAGTGCCGTTAGTCCATTTCAAGAGAGTCGCAAATTGTTTCTGGACAAAAATCGAGACAATCAATTAGCAAGTTTACGTACCGAACACTCTGATGTCTGGAAACAACCACTGAGCCCAACACAACAGCCTTAACGATAAGTTCAATAAAGAATTGAAGAGGCTAAATGTCGTTTCAAGTTCGGAGGCGTTATTTGGCGGCGTGATTTTGGGGTGCACCCGTTATAAATACCAAATTAACCCGAGAATATTGTGGTCCGAATGAAAAAAAAGAAAAATTTTCTTTATGTTTTGTGGCCTATAACCTAATAAATTGCTGTTTAACATATGCCTCTCGAAACGAGACACTTTCACCGAGTATCAAAAGGACGCACCTCGAAATGACCAATTTCGAAATTAAGTGTATCGAATTGAAGGAAATATTACTCACCGGTGCTTTCGGCTTCAGTCTTTCGTTCTTCAGTAATTTGTTCATAAATTTTATCGTCCCTTCTCATGCACGGAGTAAATTTGGCACCGGTATGGACGAGATCGGCCTTTATATTTATGAAAAATAGCAATTGTAAAACCAAACCATGTAAATTTGACTCACAAATCTTGGACCCATCCAAATATTGTTTTGTTCCCATACGACAATATGAAACGGGGAGAGCGAAGAGCCCATAACGTCTCCGCTTCTCTCAATAACATTGAGCCCATTTGAATAGTCAGTGCCAATGCCATGGAAAATGAGCATAAAAAAAGTGATGAGTAAATGTACAGTTGAGATCCAATAAGTGAAGTAAGGTCTGCAAAACAGCGATATGAAAGATGCCAAGAGGTAAGGACCGGTAATCGTTCGACGTGTCTTTCAGCCTACGCGCGAATTCGACGTTGGGTCGGAAATGGCCAAATATTGGCAGGCGACGCACCCTTTTAGCTTTTTGTTTGACTGAAAAATTGAACTGGAAAGAGATGAGAAACATAAACTCGAGAAAGTACTTTCACACGTGAACGGATTCCACTCCCAACTTCTTTGTCGCCAAATCCCATCAATCTTAGAACCCTTTGCAGCTTTGAAACCGTTTTCAACTTAAAAGAGAGTAGGAATAAAAAAAACGAAACGAACCGGTTCGATTGCAACTTGTCGTCCAATTTGTCTGCTGTTAGTTTTCGCCAAAATGGCAGGTGATCTTCCCGGGCACTCCTCGAAGAAAAGTACGTCATGTGCAGTTACATCATCTAATTCTAGTTCTTCATGAACTTGCTCCTAAAAAGTAAAAATTCTGCAATAGTCGTTTGTGTACTACCCCCACCCCACAATTTTGTTTAATAAAATGCGGGGAGAAGTAGGCCTGCCCCTATGAAAACATGTTTCTGGGGGTTTTCGGGTCGCTGAGCTTGGGTTTTGAATACGGCGATAACGATAGGCTCCCCAGAGAAAAATTGAGAATTTAAGTTTTAAGAAAAATAACATTATCATGGCTGGGTGTGTAAAATTTTGGCTGTTCAGCGGGAGTTTGGCTCTGACTGTGTAATGGCAGTGAGAAAGGGATTTCAATTGGCGTAGCACCGAAAAAAGTTGGATCTTCACGAAAATAACGTTGGATTTGCCGATTTGATGGGAAACTGCTGCTGCATACAAAATTTTTATCCCTTTTCCGGACAGACAAATAAGTCGGCATTTGATTGTGTCTTTTTCGACTAGCACTTCTCGTTAATTGACGACTAAAATAATTGAAATGTCAATAACAAAATAAAAAACAATTCAAATACCCGTGTAGTACTGAACTAAGCCCAGACAATGCCATTTGAAACACACTTTCCTTTTGCTCAATAATGCCGCTTCCTCGCGGTTGTCTATTCAAGGAATGTGCACGCTTAACAGAAAGCTAAAAATTTCAGCCCAAGAAATGCCTTACAATGACTGCATTTCTTGATGATGAAGTTGGTACTGAGGAATCGCCATCGACGTAACAAAACGTTTCTAAAAAGTAGGAAGTTTAAAATTGCCTTCTAAAATTACCAGTTAATCTCGAACAACTTCGAACTTTGTCTGAAACCAGTAGTTCCGCCTTTATTCCATACTGTTTATTCAAATGCCTAAATCTTCTTTGTGACCATTTCTCATCATCCATGTCCTTTTAGGTTAGTTAATTCGATTTTTAACTAAACAAAAATTAATTAAGTTAATTTTGGAAATAAAACTTCTGGGGACGAAAAATGAGGAAATATATACATATGAGAAAATTAACTTATTTTTTAAAAAAGATTTTCCCAAAAAAAAATATGTGGACTTAATCAAAAATTTAAAAAAAAAGTGCCGATAGATTCCGCTTACAAATTAGTAGGGCTGTCAAAAATATGTACAAAATGTGGTCATAATATGTACATAAATATGTAAAAAAAAATCCCGAAATATGTAAGAAAAACCCAAAATATGTAAATAAAATTTTTAAAATGGTTATTTTTAAAAAAAAAAAATTCTTCGGAAAGGGTGAAATAGGCACAAAATGCCCTAGAATCACATTTTAGTATTTTAAAAATTACCTAGTTTGATAATTTTTATTTTTCACAAGAAATTTTATAAATTTTCAAAAATTCTCAAAATATGTAATAAAAATATGTACGAAAAATTTGCCGAAATTTTGGATTTTTTTTTTGAGTATTTCCGAAAATTTCTGTAAAAAATCCTAATATGGGTACTAATGGAGTTTGGGTCCGCCTTTTGGGTCAAATTTTTTCAAATTTTTTTTTCTTTTTTATTGTCGCAATTGCTTTTAGATTAATGGAAACACTTAAAAATTTTAAACTTGATGATTTATTCAAAGTTTTGGCTCTACCAGACAAAGAATTCGAAGAATGGCTCAAAGAACTTAAGCTTCTACACACCAACTTTTTTCCACATACATTTCTGATTTTTTGTGGCGTAAGCAATTTGGAGGACCGGACATTTTTTATAATTTATGGACCCAAATCGCGGAATTGTACCCAATAAGCACATAAATCTCCTTTATTTGGTATTCAAAGCAATTGCGACAATAAAAAAGAAAAAAAAAATTTTGAAAAAATTTGACCCAAAAGGCGGACCCAAACTCCATTAGTACCAAAATATGTAAAAAATGTATGAAAAAGTCCGCAAAAGTCCAAAATATCTATCAACTATGTATAAAACTCCAAAATATGTATAAAAGCCCGAAATATGTAAAAATATATAAATAAAAGTCCCAACTTTTGCTCGCAAACACAAAAAAGAAAGTGTTTTTCCTACTAATTAGAGCATGGAGAATCCAGGAAAAAATATATATATTTACATAAAATTGACAGCTCTACAAATTAGAACCAAGGAAATTTTAAAAATTTTGAGCGGTTTTTTTCTGCTCTTATTTAATCTTAAAACAAAATTTTTTTTTTTTGGAAATTTCCAAACATTTAAAAATAGATTTTTCAATACTTTTCAAGCCCTTAGAAGGTCAGGAAAAAGTAGGACAAATCTTAAAAATCCATGTCTAACAAGTTTAATGGGTTCAACTTTGTACATAGCTTTTTCTATAGTTAGGAAATCCTAATAAAGTTGTTTTTACGTGTGTGTATGTGTGTATTTAAATGTTTTATTAAATTAATTTAAGAAAAGTTTATTTTAAAGCGATGTCAACGTCAGAAGTGAAACCGGAAGATAAATCAATGGATGAAACTAGCAAGAATGAATTGCGGGCTGAGGACACTTCCATTAAGGACAAAGGCATTGGAAGCGTTAAAGGTTTTATTACTTCGTTATCAATTTTCTTTCGTTTTTAGAAACTGAAACAAATGGCGCAATAACTACTGACAATGAACCTAAGATTCACGCAGAAAAGAACGAGACTGGTGATGCTGCAGTTGGCCAAAAATCAACCGAGGAACAATTCGACAAAACTGACGAGAAAGCAGAGCAACAAAATGTGCGTCACTTACCTAAAAACAACTGCCTCTTTAATTAATCTGCTCGACTTTTCTTAATTCGTTTCAAAATCAAGCAACCTTGGTAATGCTATCGATGGTGCCCCCCTTTTTTTGAAGAAAATTTTTTTGTTCTAAAATGTCCTGGAAACATGTTTACGGGGGTTTCGGGGTCGCTGATCACAAATCAAACATCCATTTTGTCCCTATTTCGAATCCCGGACCCGAATTCGAACAAAAGTCGAAAATTCAAAATTTTGAAATTTCACTTTTATGTTCGTACCTGTATAAAATAACCAGTTTTGCTGTTGAATTGGTTTATGACTAAATTTAGCTTCTTTTTGGTCAATTTAGGAACAAAAATGAAAATTTCCAAAATTTTGAATTTTCGACCTTTGTTCGAATTCGGGTCCGGGATTCGAAATAGGGCAAAATGGATGTCAGATTCGTGATCTGCGACCCTGAAACCCCCGTAAACATGTTTCCACGACATTTTAGAACAAAAAAATTTTCTTTTAAAAAAGGGGGGGGCACCATCGATAGTATTACCGCAACCTTATTTAAACTTTTTTGCATTTAAGGTTCTTGATGTAAACAAAACCCAACAAGAACCAAAGGTGGGGTAATTTTTTAGAAACTTTAATTTTCGTCTTTTAAGGCTCCTCCTGATGAAGTGAAAGAGACGCCACAGGGAGACAACTCGGAAGAAGTTCCAACTGAAGCCATTGTTGTTGATGTTGTCGACACACCAAAGGAAGCCGATAGTGAAAATGGAAAAAAAGAAAGTGAAACTGCGGAGAAAGATCAGCCATCGTCACAGAATTCTCTTGGAAACGACCAAAAGAATGAAAAAGTAAGAGTTGTTTCTCGATTTGATTTTGTTTTATGTATTTGCTTCAATTCAGACTTCTCCGGCTCAAGGTGGTCTTCCAAAATGGATGGTGCAGAATGCCAATGCTCCGCCATCCCCTTCTCCCGAGGTTGATGGGCATAAAGAGCAGCAGCAGTCGTCAGCATCGCCTCAAAAAGTGCGTGGCAGAGGCCGTGGACGTCGTCCGGCAGCGGAGAAAACAGCAGCACTCAACGATAAACGCGTCCAATCGCCTACGGTATTTTGTGAATTTCCTTTTTTATTGGTATACAAAAAATTACTCTGTTTTATTTTCATTTCAGGATGATACCACTTCACAACGTCCAAGACGGTCGACCCGGACTCGAATTGACTACGCAAATCCCGATGCTGGTAATAAGTTATAAGAAATGCATGTCCTTTTTAATGGTTTAGTGACAGTGCTTGCGGAGGTCGATGATGAAGAACCTTCAGGGACCGCTAAGCGTCAAAAAGGCGTTCGAGGGCCTAAGCCAGCCCAAGAAAAGGGACTAAAACGAAAGACAGCTGGGACAAGTGAAGACGAAGTTCGTGAAGAGGACGAAGACGACGATTTGGATTATGGGACAACGAAGAAGAAGAAGAAACGAGTTGGCACAGCTTCGCCAGGCAAACGAGGTCGTCCGATGGGAAGCAAAAGCAAAACGATTGCCAAAGCAAAGAATGTGGGACGCCCAAAAGAAGGAAGAAACAATGAAAAGGAATCCGAGGACGAAGACGCTGAAGTTGTTTACGACGACAGAGTTTCCGAAAAAGAACGGACGACGGATGGTAATTCTTATTTAACTTATTTTATTTTTCGTTAAATTAGACGAATTCGAAGAGACAAAGCCTTCTCCAAACAAAGCGAAGACTTCGGTTCAAGCAAAGGTGCCTGCTAAGAAACGTGGGAGGCCGCCCGGGCGTCGTCAGGGCCAACAATCTCCGGTTGACAGTGGAAACACCGCGAAAAGTGAAACTGATGAGGCGAAAGTCAAAGAAGAGGCGGGCGGAAACCAACAAACGATTAACGTGGAGGCATAAGCTGCGGAAGAAGACGCGTGAAATGGGAATTGCTTTGAAAATGCGTCTTTCCTCATCTGAGGGAATTACCACCACTGATTTTATTTAGCCAACCCATTTTTATTTGCTTTTTGTTGGTCGGTCGATATTTCAATGAGAATTGACCAAAAATACCTTTTCTCGAACCATTGTAATTCATTCTGCTTCAATGACGTTAATGCTCTTGTCGGTCGGTACACAAAATAACGCCATTGGAGTTTTTCGATGTATTTTGTTTACCCAATTTCCCTGCTACATTTACTTCAATTAGCCTTTTTGGCACGATTTGATTATCACGTTTATTTGATTGAATAAATGCAAAAACCAAATACTTGGATTTTGTAGAGTTCACCGGTACTGTTGTCCAATTTTTTTTTTTTTAGATTTTCTCCCAGCTTTTTATAAAGAAAATGGTTAAGACTTTGTTTCAGAATCGTTGTCAGCAAAATATGATACCAATCGGAGAGGTTAATTTAAAAACCTTTTACATACAAATTCTTTAAATTCAGACGAAAGATGGACGTGCAGATATGTGAGTTCTGATCTGTTTGGCAATGTGTTTAAATCACTTTAGGACAAATTTTGAGATGGATTTGTTCGACACCCAAGTTTATCGCAGGGGAGGTAATCCGTAACAATGGCTGCATTCGAGTTCCCTCTGCATTTCAGATAAAGATGAATCAAACGAATGTTGCAAAAATTCGATCGTAAAACCGGCATGCCTTCCCGTCACAATTCTCGCGTTGCTTTTGTTGATGGCTTTCTTTGTTCCGATGCTTAACGAGGAAATGGGCGATTTTGCCGTGGGCAGCGCAAAAAAATACGAACGGACGGGCAAATGCACCGACGAATGCAGGCAAATTGAAAAAATGCACAAACGGTCGACTGTTATACCTTTTCCGTTTGCGTTTTGTCGAGTCAATACCGACGGGAATGAATTTTTCTGACTCGTCGCCGAGGCATTTGAGTACTTTTCACGCGTGGATGGAATTACTACGACTTGCGCAAAAAGCGGTGGACATTACGGCATTGTATTGGAATTTGCGGGACAAAACGCATTACGAAACTTCCTGGCAGGTATTGTTTCAAATCGAAATTTTCTGAGTTTGAAAACAAAATTGTTTTACTATTTAGGGGAAAGAAATATTTGGGGAAATCGTAGAGACTGCACGACGAGATGTGAAAGTTGGGGTCGAATTCTTTTGCTTCTTTAATATTTTTTCAGATTCGAATTGCGCAGAATTCAGAATCGGTCTTCGGACCTTTAAATGATTTGAAATTCCTGGAAAAGAAAGGTTTTTTATTTATCCCAATTTTTCCCCTCGTTTTTTCAAGGCATTGTCTCCGTTTCAACGCTCAATTTTACTGAAATTTTTGGAGCTGGTGTCCTCCACACCAAACTTTGGATTGTCGACAATCAACACTTTTACTTGGGTTCTGCTAACATGGACTGGCAATCGTTGACTGAGGTGCTTTCTTTTGGCACTTTCATTTTTCTTTTTGCCTTTAAAGGTAAAGGAAATGGGTCTTATGCTTGTCAACTGTTCCTGTTTGGCCTGGGAACTCAGCAAAATCTTCACCATTTACTGGAGGGTTGGACAGAATCACAATCGAGTGCCCGCTGCTTGGCCTGTTTATTTGCGTTCAAAATTTAATGCCCAACACCCATTGGAAATTCATTTTGGGGTTGAACCTTCTCACACTTTTGTTTCGGTATGAAAATTGTTTCACGCCTTAATCTTTCTGCCCTTTTCTTTAAGCATTCACCCGAACAATTCAACCCAAAGGTGTCCATAATTATTTGATAATTTTCCTTTCATTTGTCTGTAGGGCAGAGAGCACGACCTTTCCGCCATAACTTTTTGTATGAGCAAAGCCAACGAATTTATTCGTGTTTCTGTGATGGATTATATTCCGGCAACAATTTACTCGCCAAAAAACGACAATGTGTATGTTCTTTCTTCTGTATTATTTTCCCAACTTTGAAAATACAGCTTTTGGCCACCCATTGATGATGCTTTAAAAGCTGCTGCTTACCGGGGTATTTGTTGTTGTATTAAAAATTAGTTACAACAGTTACTTTTGCTTTTAGGAGTAAAAGTTGAACTTTTGGTGAGCCTGTGGCCTCATTCACACAAAAAGGCTGTTTATTTCCTCCGCTCTCTGCTCGAAATTAACGCCGCACTTCCACTAACAAATTCGGGGAGGAGGGGCAGCATTTCCATTGTGAGTTCGTTTATTTGCGTTGGTTTATCCGATTTCTTCCAGAAATACTTCCGGGTTCCGGTTAGTCCTCAGCAGGCTGTTCTGGAATTTGCGAGGGTAAACCACAATAAATTTATGGTCACCGATTCTTGCGCTTGGATTGGTGAGTTTGGGTCGTCTTTTTCATGAAGTGAACATTTTATTTAAATAAAGGGACTTCGAATTGGTCGGGCGATTACTTCACTGCAACTGCTGGTGTTGGGATTGTCATTCATAAGGAGGTGTCCTCCGGTTCTGTTGTTGATCAGCTTAATGCCGTTTTTGTACGTGATTGGACCTCACAATATGCTTTTAATTTTACAGTTTGACAGTTGTCTCAAATACACTATTAGCTATTAATAATTGATCTCTTATGTCTTTCTAACATTTCTTTAAAATGTATCAATAAATTTTTAATTTATATTTGCACGAAATTAATTATTTGGTAACATAAAAATCAGTTTGGTATACCATATTATTTGGTAATGGAAATTCTGTGCCTTTTCCGGCCATATTTGTTTTCGCTTGAATATTTCCACCACGAATGGAGTGCATCGGCTGCTTGGCTTTCCGAACTTCGTTCTCTGTTTTGCTCAGACCATTCAGTTCGGCCAACTTTGGTCAGGGAGCACGGGACATTGGGTGGGTTATCCCATTTAATTTTGTACAACAGATGTGTTTTTAGTTCCCGTCACAATGTTTCGTCACGTCATTCGGCCCTCCTTGAAAAAGCTTTGGCTCCCTTTGTACCGCGTACGGCGAAGGAATTGGCCGAATATTTGGCCAAAAATGTCCTCTACCATTCTGTCGGCGATGTCCTCGTGGTGCACAAACCTTACGGCGGTTAGAAAAGGCTGAACAAAAGGCTGTTTGATGGACTCTATCAGATTAGTTGCTACTCATTTCAGTTGGCTCTTTGGGCTATGTTCAAAAGGAATTTGGCATTTTTCCGACAACGCAATACAAATTCAAAGATCGAATGGACCTATTTAACGGAGTGAAAGTGAGTAGGGTCGCTGGGGTTCTGCAAAAAAGGCCTTTCAGAAGGATGATTCGGTTACTTTGGAGGATGCAATTCCGCACTTAAAGGAAATATTCCACGAGCCAAAGTTACACTTTTGCACCGGTCTCAAACGGTCGGTCCCTTTGAGCCTTTCTTTGCGATACGTCCTCTTTCAGTTGGGTGTCCGGCCCCGTGGTGCTTCCCTGCTCTGAGAAGGCTTTTAAAAACATCGGTCACAGGTTCTTCCTCCAATTTGGTCCTCTCATCCATTGTCCTTTTGTGCCCTTTCAGCCTTTTCCAAGGAGAGTCCATCAGTCACAGCAATGAGCATTGGACAGCCCAGCACATGCACCGAGCATTGTTTGTCGGGTGAACTCAAACAAAAGTGACCGGAGGCCTTTCTTCAGGGCAATTTGCATTTCGCGCCCTCCCAGAGACGAAGGTGCCGTCGATGGCTACGCCACGTTCCAAGACACGAGCCGTGCCAACGAAGTGAGTTAATATGACAAGGCTAATGGGTCTATCGACCAATTATTACAACAATAAAACCCGTTTGTTTTGTTTCCGGGTTTTTAGTATTGCCTTTCATCTTTTCTTTCAGTATATTTTCGTGCCTTCGGTAAAAATCAGAAGGCGGGCGAGGTACGGGAAATTTGCTGTGCAGGGCGAACTCTTCTACCGCGTGCTTGACTCGCAGTGCGGACTTTCACTCCTCGACATTCATTTCTCAAAATGTGCTTTTTTTAGGGTGTAGGAATGTAATTTGAAAACAAAAAAGCATCGTTTTTTGGCTGCGTATTTATCGAAAATTAAATTGCTATTCCCAGAAAAGAATAGAGGCAAAACATTAAGTGGCGTTCTCGCTCGACATAAATTTTGACTTTCGTTTCAGTCAGCCGACACTTCCCCCGGCTAATTCTCTCCCATTTGGGCTGTCCAATCTTTGGCGATTGGATTTACGAGCAGAGATTGCTTAACGTTGACGGACATCCGATCTGTGCCGAGCCGAAGGACGTGTGGAGGGCTGAGGCGAAAAAGTTCGAGCCAAGCGCCTTTCTCAATAAAATCGGCATCGGAAGTTTCGGGGAGTTGCGACCTCCGCCACCCCTTTTTTTTGCGGTGTACGAAAGCACTTTGCCTTTCTTTGGCACTACGAAATCGGAAAGACGAAGAACCAATCTCGTCTCCAGAACACCGCCTCCTGGTGAAAAAGGACGAAACAAAATTTAAAATTCTTTGGGAATGGTTGAGGAATTTTTATAAATTATTCCAAACAACTTCTAATAAAGTTATTTTTTACAGTAAATTGTTTACAGATCATTTCATGGCCATGGTTGACCTGCTCAACTTCGGACCATCAGTTGAAAAATTGCTAATGTCGCTTGAACTTGGAGAATTAGAAGAAGCTGAAATTCCACCGACCGACAAAAGCACTAAAAGCAGCGGAGAAACAAAATTTTGAATATGCTCAAACATTTCCAACTTTAATTTGATAGAAAATAAGTTTGTTAGAGAAACAGCCGTTTTTATAATTAATTTATAAAATGAGTTTAATTTGGACAACTGTGAAAGGAGTTGCACTCAAAAACCGTGTTGTGTGCCCATTGTCCCCCACCAAGTTGACTTACAGAAAATAGATTCATTCTATCGGTGTTTTGCGCTTTGTCACTTTAACTGTGCTTAGAAATGCCGAAATTGTCCCCCCCCCCTCCACCGAATATTTCATAAAATTGCTTATGTGCGAAAGCTGTTAACAAATTATGTCAAAACTCCCCTTTCCAAGGCGGCGCCTGTCGGCAATTGTTATGATGAATAATATGAAAATTTATGCTTTAAATATTTTTAAAAAATGTGTATTAGGTCTTTTTTTAATCATTTTTGGCAATGATTTACTTATTGTTATTGTGGAAATTTCGATGGATCTTTGTATTTTGTTTTTTTTTATTTTGTCGTCATGTTCTAATGCAGCACTTTGACTGAGAGAGTATTGGTTGAATTGTTTTGGCTACATGAGTCTCCATTATTTGTTATTTTTTCACTTTCTTTTTAACTAAATTCTTCCAACGTCACTTTTATTGATTTTCCATTTTATGGTTTGTTCTTAATTCTCATGTTTATTAAGCATTTCCAATTTTGTCGTTCTTTTAATTTTGCTCGCCATTTAAAGTAAATTTTATTCTCAACCAAACGCACCGATGGCATATTACGGACAGCAACAGCCGCCGACCAATTACGGTTATCAGCCGCAGAATAACAATCCTTACCAAGCTCAGGAAGGTGTGCATTCTTTTTTATTATTTGATATTCGGTTTTCCATTTTTGCAAATTAAGGAGTGCACGTTTACGCCGCCAATCCGGGCAATGCCGAGGGCGGAATGCCCAAAAATGAGCTGGGCTTCAACGAACAAAGCATCCGTGCCGCTTTTGTTCGCAAAGTGTTCCTCCTCGTTGGTGTCATGGTCCGTTCTTTGCTTCTTTCTCCTCATTTCAACTCGAGTTTAGCTCGGTGTCGTCACTTTAATGTGTGCCGTCCCTTTCGTCCACCCGCCCCTAATGGCATTTACGAAGAACAATCACTCGCTCTACTTCATCTCGCTGATCACTTTCCTGGTCGTCTATTTCGTGCTGATTTGCTGTGACAGTGTGCGTCGTTCCTTCCCTACCAAGTTGGTTTGGTTCCATTTCGTTTGTTTCCCACTGGTTCCTCACCATTTGTTTCTCAGTTTGATTTGCACTGCCATCCTCACTTTGTCCATCGGTTTTGTCACCATGGTCAGTGCAATGTTATTTACATCGACTCATTTTTCAGTTTGGAATTCTCTTTAGGTGATGACGGCCTTTTATTCCTTCGAGTCCGTTTTGATGGCTGCGGGGATAACTACCGTTTCATGTGTTGGGATCGCACTGTTCGCAATGGTCACTAAACGCGACATCACCAGGTCCAATTAATGTTTCTGCCTTTGTTGTTTGGCTTTTTAATGCACGTCTTTTTCCTTTACGTATATCCTATTTTGTCCATCATAAATTAATTTGACCTATTTCGAATTCTAATTCAAAATGCTTGTTATCGTTCTAAAATTGATAAAATCAAGCAAAATTATTCAAAACTCATTGAAACACGAAAGAAAATTACATTACATAAAAGTGAATTTTAACAATTTTGTTTTTGACTTTTTGTTCGAGTCCGGGATTCGAAACAGGCCAAGTTGAATGCCAGATTTACGACACGACCTCGAAACCCCCCTACAAACATATTTCACGATTTTTTAAAACGAAAATTTTCTGCCAAAAAAGGGGGAGGGTATCATCAATCATCACCAACTCAACGTTTATCCTGTCCTTTTTTCAGCTTGCTCGGCTTTGTGTTCATCGCCACGATGGTGTTGATGATGCTCGGTTTTCTGCTCGTCCTTTGGTCTTCCTTCAGCTACAGTCGCCCTTTGTAAGTTCTTACCGTTCGCTTTCTCTGCTCGGCCATTGCCATCCTTTCTTTGTCAGGCACATTGTCTACGCTTGTCTCGGGGCTTTGCTCTTTATGGTCTACTTGGCCATCGACATTCAGGCATTTTTGTATTGAATTTTTGTGGAACATTTTTGCTTTAAAAGATGATTATGGGTGGACGCAAATACGAAATTTCCCCGGAGGAACACATTTTTGCGGCGATCATTCTTTTCATGGACATTGTCCAAATTTTCTGGTTTATTTTGTCCATCTTCGGTGACCGGTAACTTTTCCACTTTTTTCTTATTTAAGAGTTTATTAAGGAGCTGAGAGAAAATTGCGCACCGCGAATCGATGAAAGAAGGGAAAATGAGAAGATATTTTGAACCTGTGAAAGTAAAACTGTACTGTAAATTTCATTATTCTCGATCTTGATCCATGGATTCTTTTTTATTAAAAAACCGGTTTATTTTAGTTTTATTTTATTCTTTAAATTTTATAGGCTAGCAGAAGAGAGACTGTGCAAAAGGGTGTGACCAGACAAATCCCTGGGTGGCTGAATCCCGTTGGCCATGACTTTAATTAAAATAAATTATGCAACGGCTAATTGTTGAAGGAAATTTTACTAATGATTTTCGAAAAGAAAATGAATACAAATTTCGCAAAAATTAAATGAAATTCAATTCTCAAAATTCTTGATATAATCGAATTTGGTACTTTTTAAGTTTAGGGGATACTTTTAACATACATTTTCAAATGCCTATAAATGTGTTTTAGAAATTAGTGAAAATAAGTTTTAAAGGGTATTGGGGGTCGCTGATCACGAATCCGGGCTCAGATCAGCGCTACCGTTCGCTACATGAGCTGTACAGGGACAAAGAATTGATAGGCTTACAGTAGCAATAATACCCTCATTGGCAAGATGCCAATGAGGATATCGTTCATACAAATTTTCTAATTTTATTTTTGTTCGAGTCCGGGTCAGGGGTTCGAAATTGGCAAAAATGGATGCTGTATTCGTGATCAGCGACCCAAAAAATCCCTTAAAACTTATTTTCTTTTGACGCCCTTTTTCACTCGTCCTTTCCTTTCCTTTTTCTACGAGTGATTGTCTGCTCAATCGATTCTTTTCTTTGCTTTGCTTTGCTTCGCCTGTATTCATTATTTATTCCCCACTTCCTTTTTCTTACTCCGTTTTCAATTAAATTTATTCACTTCACTTCTTTTTGTTTCTTAAGCAAAATCAATTTGCTGTATTTTACATATTTCGTCTAATTTTGAATTTAAATTATGAATCGCAACAAAATTAATTAGGCCATATATCATCAATTTGACAAAAAATGCCTAAGGACAAAACGCCAAAAAACCCCGCTAATTTAAAAATTTTATCGAGATTTTCCCTTGTAAAAACTGAAGAGCCGATCTCGAGTTAAAAACTTAAGTTCCATAAAATAAACTTGGAATCGCTAGAGGGGGTCAAACTATGGGCCTATGCAAAATTTGATGAAATTTTAAAAGCTAGAAAATTTTTTTGAAAGGGACGAACATTTAACTCAAACAATGATAAAACATATAGTGTCTAACCTCAGCTGTCTGTTTTTCATTGGCGCATTGTTCACTTTTATTTTCAATAATTTTTAATGTAGTGTCTGACTTATATAGTGTCTGCTGTTTCTTCGCAAGTCTTGTTTTTTAATTTTCGTTTCAATAATCATTTTTTTTTATAATGTTAGGCATTTTTTGTCAAATTGATGATATATGTTAGGCGGAGTCAACGAAAATGATAAACGGAGACGAAAATGACGAGAAGGCACAGCAGGGAAAGTTGGTGAGTGAATAAACAATTGCTACAATAAATTTCATTCCTACGTAGAGTTGAATTTAAAGGTTTTAGTCACAAATTAACTATTTAAATAGGATAAAGTCCCGAAACGCCCCCTCCCAAATAAATGCTGCTTTTTAACATAGGTAACTAAGTCCGGCTGCATGTGCTTGCAATTAATAAGTGCGGAAATGGATAAATAGGTGTTATGAGTCTTAAATGGGTTTTCCAATTGCCGACCCCCCCCCCCCCAAAATTAGATATTTGTTAGGGATGTTTTTATAACTCGCTCATTTGTCTGCTCTGCTTATCATAGACATTTTTTCTTTTGTTGCAAACTTATGTAACACATGTTTGATAAATGTTCATTTCATTATTTTACGACCAGAGGAAAATGTTGGAGGAACGAACGCGCGAATTGGAGGCGACGCGAAGACAATTCGGAGCTTTGGAAAGGGAAAAGTGCGCAATGAGTGGTGGGGTGGAAAGTTATTTTTAAAATCTGCGATTTTTTGGAAGTTTACTGCAAAAACAACAATCGAAAAATGATGGTGAACAAAGCTTACCCATCCTTAAGGTTTCCACCCGATGCACTCGCATTGCTTGCCCAAAAAAGGGAATTGCATGCGCAATTGGAAAGAGAAGAAATGGAGAAACACGAACTTTTAGCACAGGTGGAAAGGGGGGGGGTGGTAACAAGCGGTGGGGGTCGAGGTACTCTTTGGGTTTGGGTCCCCCTTTTGGGTCAAATTTTTCAGAAGCGTAGCCAGACAGTCAGACAGTGCACTATTTCCTTCTTTTCTTCCGCTTAGTCACTGGAGAAAGGAAGAAATAGTGCACTGTCTGACTGTCTGTCAACGTGGGGCCGCGGCGGGTGGAAGGGTAGACAGTAAGCAGCCGTGTGCTGGCTGTGCAGCAGCACTGTGTGTGGGAAAAGTGAGAAAAATAAAGAAGGAAATAGTGCACTGTCTGGCTACGCTTCTGAAAAATTTGATCCAAAAGGGGGACCCAAACCCAAAGAGTATCGGGGTCGAATGGGCGCTGCCAAATGGGCGACGCCGAATGGGCGCCAGACCCCTTTCTTTCCCTACGATTATATTTTTGAACATCAACAGGGGTTATACAAGTAATTTACCTAATATAATTTTGAGGAAGGACTGGAGGATGGTTGGGAGCCCAAACCGGAGTGACTCAGAAAATTTCCAAACCATTTTGTGCTCAAATAGTGCAGGTTTTTCATTTCATATTGTTGAAAAATGTCAAAAATAAAAAAATTAATTCAAAAAATTTATTAAACAAACCCCAAAGCATCCATCTGATAATTTACAGATTAAAAACACAGAAAAATAAGCCCAAAAAGTATTAAAAACGTTTACAATGACAGGATTCGGACCTGACCCCCCAGAATAGTGCCTCAGAATCCACGGGTACGAAGGGATTCTGAGGCCTTAATGACGTCCTAATTTGTAAGTAAAACCTGAATGTAGATTCGTGATCAGTGGGTTAATAGCCTAGAAAATATTTTTAACTCATATTTGGCCTTTATAAAATTTCTTAGGATATCATTTTCCATCTCATATAATTAATAGTTAAATGAAATATTTACTGAAGAAATATTATCGTAGTTGTTGAGCATACAATTAAAAAAATCTATGTCAATTACATGTAAAACCCCTGCTGATGTTCAAAATATAATTGTAGAGAAAGAAAGGGGTCTGGCGCCCATTTGTCTGGCGCCCATTTGGCAGCGCCCATTCGACCCGGTCCGGGTAACAAGTCGAAAATGGAATGAATGAAAGACAAAAAACAAACATTTGAAAATTTTGAACAGATTAATGCGATGATCGGTGAAATGGCAAAAATGAGAGGTGCGTCAAGTGAAATCGAGGAATTTAAAAACGAAATGGAAGAACTGAAAAGTGCCTTTGGTAAAAAAGAAGCGGAAGTGCAGCGGGAGAAAAAACAAAGGGAAACGGAGAGAGCGGAGGCGGAGAGACGGGAGAGAGTGAGCATAATGGAGAGGGAGCGGGTGGAGGAGGAACTGAGAGAGAGGGACGAACTGTTGCGAGGTGGGTGAGAGAGACGAGAGACAATGAATAAACGAGAGAATTGTGATAGTCAAACCCAAAAAAGGAGCTAACAATGGGATTAGAAGAAAGCTGAGAAATGTAACATTCAAAATACAAAAAAAAAGAAGAAAAATCAGAGGAACGGAGTTAAATATGAACAGTTTTTGATGATGAATTGGTTCTCCGTTTTTTTCGACTCACCGCACCAAAAAAAACAGTAATAATTTACAGAATTGACTGAAACGAGCGATGAATTGGGAAGGGCATTGAACGAATCGAATAATGAGTTAAGAAGAGTGAAGGAAGATGAGAAGACGAAATGGCGAAAGGAACGCGAAAATAACACGGAAAAAGACGAGGAAAATAAAATGGAAAAAGCGGAAAAACGGATAAAAGAGTTGGAAATGACAACGGAAGAGCTGAAAAGGGAAAACAACGAATTGAAAAAGGAAATGAGTAATTACGACGAAGCGAAAAAAGAGTTAGAGAGGACAAGGGAGGAGGTGAAAGAAGCGAATGAGAGAGTGGGAAGGGCAAGGGAGGAAATGGAGGAAAAGAAGAGGGAGTGGGGCGAGAGAGAGTCGGTCGAACAGCTAAAAAAGTGAGTGAAAAGAAATAAATGTATTACAAAAAGAAATGAAATTCAACAGAGAAGAGACGGAGAAGACATTGGAATTGGACAAAGAGAAGTAAATGTTGGCATATTCAAATGAGAAATGGCAAAAGTGGACAGACTTTTGCAATTGGAAAAAAAAGAAAAAAAGCCATTTCACTGCAGTTGTAAGACTGATCAGTGATCACTATTAACCCAAATTGAAATGAAATTAACAAGCGAAATTAAAAACAACTAACTAAAAGCCCTCTTTTTGATGCTGAACGCCCAAGCAGCAAAAGTCTGTGTCACCAATACATACATATGTAAAAGTGTGTAGAAAGAAGCACCGATTCAACGTTTCTTTAAGAATTTTGGAAATGGAAAAAAAAGTGATTGAAATGAATTCAAAGTTGGAAAGAGAGCGCGAAGAATGGAAAGAGAAAGAGAGAAAGCTGACGGAAGAAAGACAGGCGACAGAGAAGGAAATGGCAAAACAAAGCGAACGGTGCCGACGGAAAGAATTAATTACCATTTGAATGAATGTTTCAGAGCATTCAAATTGGCAGAGGAAGTGCAGAAATGTGAGCAGAAACTGTCAAAAATGGAAGAGAAAGAAAGGGAATGGACAGAAAAAGTGAGAGAATGCCATTGGGAGGGATGGAAAGCGCAATTTGCGACTCATTGTCAGGTGGGCCGAGTGGAGGACGAAAAAGCCGAATTGGCAGCGGAACTGTTAGCCGAGAGACGACGAGTGGAAAAAAGCGAAACGGAATTTGAAATGGCCAAACGATTGTTGGAGGAGAAGGAAGAGAGAATACGGGAAAAGGAGAGAGCACAAAACGCACAACAATTCCCCGGCACAGCGGAAGAAACGCATTTCGAACTGCAGGAGCAACAGCAGACGAAAGTGCCAATGGCAAAGGCACGAAAAGAAAGGGACGGAAACGATGGGGACGAAATTTGCCGGATGAGCGCGGAGTTGGAAAAGTGAGAAGAAGCGGGCCAATCAATGCACGGCACGGCTCCCTTCTGTCTGATTTTGGATTGAGAGCATTTTTGCCCTTGAGATTTTTAATTCTGATTTTTTACAGCGTTGGCTGCCAAACTCAGTCCCAGGGCCAGGGGACCAATCTTAAAAGAGGAAAAAGGGAGGCAGGGGTGGTAGGTGCCGTGTCACTTCGTAAAAAGCATTGTACGAATTGGCATTGACTCGGGAGGAAGGGTCAAAGAACACTTCTGTTTAAAGACAGCGCCGATTGGTGACAGTGCTGAGGAAAAAGTTGCAACGGCGCGAATTGGAAGAGAAAATGGCCAAGGAGAGAAAGGAAGGGAAATGAATGGAAAACAAAGAATGTGAGAAGAAAGGGCATTTGTGATTAACAGTTCAAAAGATAATTGGGAGGGTACGGCAAAATCACTGAGCAATGAATGAGCCGGCAAAAGTCAGTCAATGAAAATTGTACAATAATTAATTACCAAACAAAACGACAAATGCCTATTAACAAGCACTTGTCAAGAAAATGGAAAGCCATTCTCGGAAAAGGGCCAAAGAGCTTAAGCCGCATAATTATCATTAATTAAAAATTATTTTATTGTAAAATCATTCGTATTGTTCTTTAATAAATATGTTTTTCATATGTAAATTTTTATTAATTATAATGCCATCATTTCGTTTTATTTTGCCTTCCATCTTTGGAATGACTTTCTTTCCCCCATTTTCTTCATTAACACTTCCCCACTTGTTGTACATTCATCCGATCTCCCATTCTCACCCTTTGTTCTCTTACAGGCTAATGGCAGGAAGTAATGAGCAGGACGAAGTGCCATTGTCGACCAGAGACTTCCCTCCCCAGGGCAAACAACGGGGGGAGGTGAAGTGCCGTGGGGGGGGGGGTGGACTTGGCGAAGTGCCACCCAAAACCAAATGGAGTGAGTGCCACCCATTGAAACTTCCGCTTTTCTTTTATCTCCCCCCCAAGTCATTTTTTCCACCGCACATTGGCACTTGTGCAGAGGCGAAGGTGAAGAGACAAAAGGCGAAAGAGTGCCGAATGGCCTTTGTGGAGGAACACATATTGGCACTTCTTTAAGTTCTGCAAGTTCCGTTGTCCATTTTAGAAAGTAAAACTCACTAAGTTTCTTTGGCTTTTGGCAATTGAAAGGCCTTTTTAAGCATTTAAAATTTATTTAAATGTTATTTTAGTAAGCAAAAAAAGCAATAAATGTGAAGTAAATGTCCAAAAAAGAGAAGTGAAAAAAGAACAGAAAAAGGAAAGAAAGCAAATGCAAATTAAAATAAAAGAATTTCTGGGGCACGATTAATTTGGGAAGGAAAAGACTTTTGGGATGGGAGGGCATTTGGAGGGACACAACAAATTGACAATTGGTCGATAGAATGAATGATTATGACAGTTTGTGCACTTTTATGGGGGGGGGGGGGCAAAATGAGTGAAATCGGACGAAAGGGCGGCGCCATTCTCAGCAAATTCGACGGACATAAGAAAAGTCAGAGAAATCTGCTGGTCAGAGCAACGGGCTGAAGGAACGAAGTGCCAAATTCAAAGGTTAGCCGCCGGATTGGAACTCATAACGCTGGAGGGGCGAAAATGAGCGGAAGAGAAACCACCAAATGCCAAATCAAAGTGATTCTATGGCACTTGTGCCCTCCCACCTTCCGTACAGCACATTCTGTGCCGCTCCGCCTGTCCCTCCTCCGTACATCGCCGTCCCATAGTCCAACCCCGTGGCGCCGTTCACTGTGCCCGCCGTTTGTTGCATTGGCATTGGCGCCCCCGTCGACAACGCCGGGAAAGCGGCCGTTGGGTGGTAGCAGTCGAACAGCTGCTGGTTGATGTTCAGATTGATGTGCAGAAAATGTTGACTTGCGGCGCCGGAGTCCGTGTAGAAAGGTGGGAATGCCGTTGGGTTGGCGGGGCTTGGGAATTGTTGGCAGTAAGCGTTCAACGGCACCTGTCCAAACAAATGCCAAACTGCGGCTAACACTTTGGGCTGACTAACCTGTCCGACCGCGGAGATAACACTTGCCATTTGCTGGCCCGGGCTGACCGTCTGCTGCAGCAATTGGTGCGGTGTGTTGGCACAGGCACTGCCCCCGGGCATTGAGCCAAGCTGTGCCAACTCCAACGGGGTCGGTTGGCAAGTGCCCCCGAACATGGATGAGGCCGATTGGTGGGGCGATTGGTGGTGGAGGGGCGAGTCCGACTGTGGCGCGGGTTGGTCCCCCGGCATCGATGTGCCGCCGAAGTGTTGCGATTGCTGCAGCGTGTCCCCGTCGCACATGGAGGTCAGAAGCGCCACCTTCGGCTTCTCCGGTCCCTTCGCCCGCTTCTTCTCTTTGCCTCCCATCGGTGGACTCGCCGTGGTCTCTGCCGTTTCTCCGCAAATGTCCGCTACGGTCGGAATTGGCATTGGCAACGCTCCGTCCAGCGCGGACAGCAGAATCCCGTCGCCCTCCATTTTGATCAGGTCCAACTTCGGCTCCATCTTCATCAGATGCTGCTGGTACTGCTTCTGCTCCGCCGCCCTCTTCTCCTTGCCCTGAACAACCAATGCCAATTTTGGCACTTTCCGCCATTCCTTCGTCCGTTTGCCAACCTTTGACTTCCGTCGATTCGGCTCCTTCTCTTTGTGTGCTAATTTGAATCGTTTTTGTCGTCTCAAAAAGCATCCATTTTCGAACATGTCCCCGCATAATTCGTGCAGTGTCCAGAAACTGCCTTTGCCGGGTCTGTCCGGCGTGCGCGGCACTTTCACAAAGCAATCGTTGAAGGACAGCGAATGGCGAATGGAATTTTGCCAGGAACATCGCTGGAACGGTTTAACATTCAGCGGCTGTTTTGTGAAGAGAAACGAACTTGCTGGTGATTTTTGTAGTAGTCGAAGAACGCCATGATGAAATTGTAAATTTCGCTGAGACTTAAAAACAAATTGGCTAATTAAATTAATTAGGCCTGGCAATTAATTAGACATGACTCGTACGTGCACATTTTGAGCTTGCTCTGCTGAATGGCCATTGAGATCAGAGAGATGTATGAGTAGGGAGGTTTGTTCGGTCCGAAGTTGCCGTTCTTGCGGATTTTGTTCTGAAAGGTCGTTCTGTTGGTCTCCTACACTTTTTCTCCCGTCCGTGCCCCACCATTTCCGACTCCGTCAGATTCATCCCTCCCTCCTGCGGTGTTCTGCACCGCGTGGCCATTCTTCCGGCCGCGTTCCGCTGCTGTTCCTCCGCCTGCGGCACTCTGTCCGCCCTCCGCTGCTGTGCCCCCGCTCCTCCCGCGCCTCCTTCCGCATTCATTACGCTGCAATTGCTCCCGTCCCCTTCGGCTTTTCGCGGAGAAGCCGCCGCAGAGGCGGAAAAGGCCGAAGGATACGACTGACCAAGTTGGTAAGCGGTGGAGGAGGAGGGCGACTGCTGCTGCTGATAAATGGAGACGGAGTTGGCACAGGCGCCCAGCGCATAAGGCGAAGTCGAGGCGTACGGCGATTGGTGCAGCGAATTGAGGGCACCCGAATGGAAAGAGTGCAGGGCGCCGGAACACAAATAAGAAGGCAAGGACAGCGAGGCGGAGGAAGAGGAGGACGGCGCGAGAACGGACGAAGAGGCGGAGGAGGAGGGCAGCACGCACCACGGGTTTGACAGCTGCAGCTGGTGCTGGTACTGCTCGGTGGACATGGGCTGTTGCTGAACAAAGTAGAGGTTTAAGCAAATGCCGAGAACAGCGAAAGACCCAATGCCCGGCCCCTCCCCTCCGCCCCCACCCCTCTCCCCCTCCTGCTTATTTACGACCTGAAAATTCCCCATAAATGTGCCCACCCCTCCCCCTCCCCTCCCATTTTGTCGTCCCTCCTTTCCCTTCGTCCAGCCTTTGACGGCGCGCAATGCGAACGAAAGGGGATGAAAAGGAGGGATTACGGTGTTTTTAATGGGAGGGGAGGGAATGTCAGATTTATGCATGCGCGAAGCCCAAAAGAGGACGGATTTTGGAGAAACTGCCGACAAAGAGGAGGAGAGGTGAACATAATGAGAAGGATGGAATTACACAATTTAAGGAAGGAGGGGGCGGGCGAGAACGGGAGGGGAAAGAAACTTAGGGGAAGGGACGAGAGGGGGGGGGATAAAAGTAAGGGTGCAGCAAGGGGATTTAGGGGAGGGACGAGAGAAAGAAGAAAATTCGAATATTGGGGAAATGAGAGAGGGAAAGGAGAAATAAGTAAAAGAGGAGGAAGGGGTCGAAAAGGAAATGCAAAATAGAAGGGATTGTCAAAAGAAATGAAAATAATTGTTTTCCGCTTGGCCTTTGTTGCCCTCCCCCCCCCTCTCCCCTCCCATTGTTAATAGTTAAAATTGTTAATTTGTTGCCGTAAATCATTTTGCACTTTTCACCCCGCGCTGTCCTTTCAAACCCCGGGGGGTCATTCGCCCGCCCTCCCCCCGCGGGGGTTTCGTTTGCTGTTCAGGGCACTCACAAACAAAGGAAAAGTCTTTTATCTTCCATCTCCCCTTTCGGACAACAAACAAAACGATGAAAAAACAAATATTTGTTCGTCCCCAATCAATCGGTCGCCTTCCGTCGCTTTGCCTCGCTCCTTTCGATTATTTATTTATTTATTTGCCCATTATAATTGACAACCGCAAATTATGGAAGAAAAGCGTGGGATAAAGCATCGCCTGAGGGGATAAAGGAGGAACCGCCGGTGGATATTTTACGTGTTGAATTGGATTTTTTTGGGGAGGGAGTACGGTAGGAAAGCGCATGAGGAAGGGACGACGGAGCGGAAAATTCCGTCTTATGGCTGGGCGATGGGATGGCAGCGGATTTGGGATGAGATTGATTATCATATTATCAATTATATCAGTGTTTTTATAAAACTCAAAATTCGTTTAAATATAAAGAACAAACAACCAACTTTTGATTGTACAAAGTATTAAAAAAAACAAAAAAAAGACAATTGGTGCCGTTATGATCGGCTCGCTGTGCTGCTCACTTTGTTGGAATGCCTCCGTCGGTGTTGTGCCATTTCTGTCCCCGTTGTTCCGATTCCCTCCCCGGCGCACATTCGATTAGCCCGGTAAAGCGGCAACTGACAACGGCAACATTCCGTCCGTTCTGACAAAGGCCAAATGCCGTGCTCGCATTGCCAATACGCCTGCAGATCGGCGGAGGACGACCCTTCCAATTCGCAGACGAAGTCGCGCATGCACAACTCGCAGCCGATCAATTTGCTGAACGATAAAAGAATGTCGCGTGAACGTAGTGCCAATAATGGACGGAGCAATTCCGTCCGATTTGGATTTGGTCCGCTTTTGCACCGAATGCATTGGCTTTGTTTCTTTGTTTACTTTCCCTGTCCCTCTTCTGCTGCTGACCAAAGAAAAACTCACTGGCAAGGGCTGACCTGAACCCGAACTCGGCCCTGCTCTCTCTGGCGACCGCAACGAGGGCACTTTTCCATAACGAATCGAACCGATCGATTCTCAGCCGACCCCTTCCCGTGCTCAGTGTTTGCCGACTCATTCAACTCCTTCCGATGGGAAAACTAAAACTAACAAACAGAAACAGAAAGAGACTCGCCCATATCATCAACACTCCCCCACGGAGAAGGCCATTTAAACGGTCATCCGAACGCCCAACTCGTACTTCCCCATTCACTTCTTCCCAAAATGCCAATGCCGTCTTTTTCCCCTCCAAATACGCTCCTCCCAAAATGCCCAAATTTTCTGCTTCCCCTCTTAACTAACCAGTGCTCTTTTGGTCATTTCTTCAGCTGCTGCAGCAGCCGCTGCTGAATTAGTCCAGGACATAAGCATAAAAGCTGACCCTCCTTAATGTAAAATTAGCAAAATGAATCAACAATTAATAATGCTTTTAGATTAAATGGTTTCGATTTGGCATTTTTATTGAGAAGGGCCTTTCGCCGTCGGTAATTCCTCAAAAACAACACTCCATTAGTCATAAAGTCGATGCATTTTTCTTCCAAAAATGTCTCGAGAAATTGGGACAGTTAATCCCCGAAAAAAGTTTGTCTTGGTGATTAAGTTTGACTATTGAAAACGGATTTGTGAGAAGGGGCGGCCGAGGGATGGGATTGCTTTTTTGGCGTTTTGGAAGGATTAAATGCGATGTGGAAAAGCGGGATTTGGTGATGAGAGAGATGGATGGAGAGGAGGAGAGAGAGAGAGAGAGGGGATGGAGGGGAAGTGGAAGGTACTCAGAGGAACGAACGAGCTGATGTTTGCACACCAAAAAGCGCGTGTCCTTGGGGTTTCTGCTGCTGCTCATTTTGTGAATGGAAAACACTCCCTAACTTCGACTAAAATCGTCGCTGAACACCCCTCCAAATGGCATTGTGCCAAAAGATAGTCTTTCGTCTTCGCTGCAGTTTTTTTGGCTGGCGACTGAGAGCGGAAAGTCGCGCGTTCATTGGCTTCTTAATGCACGAAGAATACTCTCCATTTGGATGATGAATCATTTATCATTATCACCTGCTGTTGAGATACATTTGGCTCCCTGGGCATTGTTCCGTGGACTGCTCGAGCGCGGCCTTTGCAGTTGGAAGAGCAGCGACTGTGCGGGTGCCATTCTCTGCTGGGGTTGTGCCATTGTATTCCAAACATTCTCCGTACCTTTTCCGTCGCTTGAAGAGGAAGCAAAAGAGCCTTTCTCCAATTACCAAGAGTAAATGATAAGGGGGAGAGAGAGAGGAGAGAGAGAGAGAAGAGAAGAGAGAGAGAGTGAGAAGGGAGTGAGAGAAGAGAGAGAGAGTGAGAAGGGAGTGAGAGAAGAGAGAGAGAGTGAGAAGGGGAGATGAGAGATGAAAGAGAGACGAAAGTAACGGAAGAGCATTTGGGCGGGGCAGGAATATGTGGAAAATGGGAGGGGGAGGGGAGTAATTAATGGCGTGATTGCCCGGAAGGATTGTTTTGGCATTAGGCAATTTGTCTAATTTGGTGGGTAGGGTGTGAAAACATTTGACCACAGGCAAACGTGAAATGAGATGAAACAATGCAAATGGGTGATGGGCAGGGCTGGGAAGAGAATGGGAAGGAATGTCCCCGAGGGGGAAACAGTGCCCTCAGGCAATTTCGCCCCAGGGGAAGTGCCGTCCCCGCCTCTTCAAAATCTCATTTCGGCCTAAATGCTAATAAAGTGGAATTTCACAACGAGTGCATGAAGGGCAAGGCAATCAATCGGCCGCCTGCTTCTCCCCGCTTCGTTGCTTCGCTTCGGCTCAATTGCCCAAATCGTCGCAAAAAGTCCGTCCGTCCGTCGGGGGACAGTCCCCGCCGATTGGCCAACCGAAGAGAAATAAAGGCGAAAACATTTCGGAAATGGGCGCTGACCAAAGTCCACCGTGTTTGTTGTCGTTTTGTCCGTTTTTTACCTTTCGCGCACATTCCCATCACCAATTGCTGCGTCCCAAGCCAAACGCTGAAACATTTTTTGCATTTAATTGGAAAATCGGAAGCAAAGGCATTTTTCATCCATCCGTCTCATCCAGAAAAGAAAGAACGACAGGGGGAGGGAGGGGAAGGGAAGTCCTTGAAAATGGGGGACGGGGGAGGGCATCCGGAATGGGAGGGCAGGGGGGGAAGGTGCGATTCGGCACCGGAAGGGAGGGGGGGGCACAGACACCGGTAAAAGAGAAGGCAAAGGCCACGAAAACGCAAAAAGTGATTAAATTATTGCTAATTTACTGTTTGTATCATTGGAAAAGTGGTAACAATAAACAATGCCTTTTGGCATAATTTTAGCAAAAGCACATTAAATGTTTTTTTATTGGTAATTCGCAATTTCTGTTTTTGATTTCATCATTTGGAGGTCATTAGCAAAACGATGTACAAGTCAAAACAACATTAATACATATGTAAATTCGATCAGAAAATGATTCATTTCGCCTTCGGGAAAAAGCCAATCGCTGAAGAAAAAAGCATTGGATAGCCAAACACATGGACAAATTGAATGATGAGTGACAGTGGGAAAAAAGAAAAGCAAAAGTTTATTTCGGCAATTTAATTTAATGAAAATTTTAATTTATTTTCATGTTCATTGTGCATTTTCGAAGAATACAATGTAAAGATTAATTTTCAATCATTTTCCTTTTAATTACGGTAGATCAGTTATTTTCTATAATGACAATTTTGACCACTCTCTATCTCTGTGGGTATAATTCGTAAATCATCATTCAAAAGGCAATTCGGGAGAGATTTGTGCTCTTTTCTATTAGCCTACACATTTTTTCCAGAAAAAATTTCCCAATCACGTAGGAATTTTCAGAAAATTTCCCGATTTCATTGTGTATTCGATTTACAGACCAAGAGGAGTTGATTGGTACTGTATATAATTTTTATACATTTTCAACCCCGACAGTATTCTTCACTTTTGGGTGGGGGACAGAGTTTAGTCTGGCCGGTTTAGTCTGAGCCAAGTTTAAAGAATCATAAATTTTTTCTCAGCTGGCCAAATTTTATAAATTTGGCATCATTCGAAAGCGCTACATGTTTAGAAGCTTTTGATAAGCTAATTCTAAGCGATTAAACAAATTATAAAAGTTGCAAGATGAATACTACTAAAAAGTCAGAATTTTTGCATATTTTAATTTATAACTTCGGTATATCTTTATGATTTTTGGAAGCCGATAGAGCTTGTTAAGAGTAGGGATGCACTTTTTAGGCTCTAAAAACTGCCAAAATAGGTAGGCCTTAGGCTCTAAAAACCCCTAAAATAGGCAAAAAATGGAAAATAGGCACTAAAAAAACCTCATTTTTAGGGGTGTAAAATGACAAAATGTATTAAAAAAGTAAAAAATTAGGCCAAATCAGTATTGAGGTAAATAGTTTTTAAATCACAAATTCAATTTTAAAACCAAAAATTCTTCTCAAAAAATAAATAAAAAATTTTGGAGATGAATTAAAAAATTTTTCATTTCTTAGGGGTGTATTTTTGAAAAAATTTTAGGTCGATTCTTAGGGGGTGTATTTCAGGGCTGGAGCGCGCACAGAAAAAAACCGCGGCCGCGCATTCAAATTGCCGCGGCCGCGGACCGCGCATTTAAAAACTCAAAATTTTGCAATTTTTAGACCATTTTTAACTTTTTTTTAAAAGTTTTCTTATATAAAAATTAATTAAAATCCCGATGCATATAAAATTTGGGAAGGGACTGAATGGGGAAGGGGGTGAGTCAGTGTTTAAATTTGCAAAGGAGTTCCAGTCATGGAAACCCTATGATTTTTTGTTTTTCAGATAGTTTTTTTTCGGCGCGATTTTTCTAAAAACTTTTGGGTACTGATGGGAGGGGGTGGATCTGGCGGTGCCGATAGGCGCCGCCGGGAAAATTTTTTGAAAATTTCAGTGCAATTTGGTTAAAGTTTTGTAAAAAATGACCTATTTTGTGATTTAGAGCCAATTTTTTTAAAGAAAAATTAAGGTTTTGTCAGCTCTGACGGGGAAAAATTGGAATTTTGAAACGAATTTTTTGAGAAAATAATGCGTTTTCAAAAAAACAATCGCTTTAAAAAATTTTCTTTATAAAAATTTTAGCAATGAATTTGTCCATTTGGAAACGATTGCCGGAGAATGGCATAAATTCGATGAAGCGAATGTCCAAGCTCTGCGCAAAAAAAAAAACGCCGCGAATCGCGGTCGCGCTCCAGCCCTGGTGTATTTTTCGTTTTTATTGCGTTTTTGTTAACAAATTTTGGGCAAAACGCCAAAATAGGCAAAAATAGGCTCTTTCAAAATTTTTTAGGCTTTTTAGGCTCTAAAAATAAAAGCCTAGAAAATAGGCACTTATAACTCGAAAAGTAGCTTAACAACAGCCCAAAAAAACATGTTTTTCTTGCGTTTCAGGCCACGGGGAGCTCAGGAAAAAATAGGCTTTTGCCTAAAAAGTGCATCCCTAGTTAAGAGCTTTCGAATGATACCAAGATTGTTGGATTTGGTCGACAAAGAAAAAAGTTATGATACTCTAAACTTGGCTCATACTAAACCGGACAGACTAAACTGTCCCAGTCCGTCACTTTTTTTCCTTTTTTCAAAGATGATAAAATTTTTCTAGAACATTAAGAGCTATCGAATGACATATTAATTAATTAATTTGGTTGACTTTGTTTAAAGTTATAACGATTTTTTGTCAAAAACAATACGAGTTGGGGTATGTACGAGGGTAGGGTAATACTTTGATTTGTCCCTCCCACTATTTTTCTAAATTTTTTTAAAGTTATGAAAACATATTTCCAAGGGTTTTTGGGGTTTCTGATCACGAATCCGGCAGAAATGGATGCTGCCGGATTCGTGATCAGCGGCCCAAAACCGTTGGAAACATGTTTTCATGACTTTAAAAAAAAATTGCCTTCATAAAAATTTTTGAAAAATAATATCACTATTTTGGCGTTTTGCCCATTTAATTCTTGACAAGAATTTTGGTTTTAAAAATTTATATCTCAATACTTGATTTGGCTTAATTTTGTTACTTTTTGGATGACATTTTACGATTTTAAACCAAATTTGAAAGCTTTTAGTTTATCTTTATACATTCTTTAGACATACAAAAAATGGCGGATGAACAAGAAGAAACGCAAGTCGCTCCGCCTCAGCCAGTTTTACACACAGAAAACGTCTCTTCCTTCTTGGATTTGCAAACCGAGTTCATCAAACGTCGCGATGCCGCCATTGCGGGGAAGTCGCAGTCATTCGCCACGGAGCCGACGCACCGGCGCACTCCACGAAATAACATTTTGGCCATAAGCAAAGAGGAAAAGGCACAAGTTTTTAAGTGATTTAAATTTAAATTAAATTTTAGAAAGCAAAAAGCGAAGTTTCAACGCTAAGAGCACAGCGAATTCGTCAAAATGAGGAAGCAATCAGAAAAGAGGAGCAACAGAGGGCCAAGCAGCAGCAAATCCTTCAGCAAAAGGCGGCAATTTATGAACGAATGGCAAAGGGCGAACGATTGGTTTACGACGACGGAAAAGAGGCCGAATTTTTGGTCGATTTTCACGCGAAAAAAAAGGAATTGGAGGAAGAAGCGAGGAACAAACCGAGCACTTCTTCAGAAACGAACGCAGAAAGTCGGGGGGAGGGAGCGATGTTCACTCTGTGAGTGGCAATTGCGAAATGGGGACAAATGATTTGTTTGGGTTTGGCACTTTGGGCGGTGGGTGGGCGACTGTGGCAGCCATTTCATTAATATTTTAGATAAATTAAAAAACATTTTTTAATCAAAGCATATGCTAATCTCTGCTTTTGTTTCCTTTGCAGTGAATCTCCGCTCGTCGTTCACTACGATTACTCCGAAGACAAAGGCCGCGTGTTCGGCGCTTCTCACGTCCCTTTGCCGACAATGGACGAGGAGGCGCGTGAGCAGAAGATAAAGGAACTGATAGCGATGACGGAGGAAACGCATCGGAAAAGGGCGGAACGGAAGCGACAAAGGAATGAGGAGGAAGCGGAAGAACGACGGAGGCTGAACAGAGTGAGGGCGAGGTGAGTGGGGGAGGGGCGATGGACCCGGGGGGGGGGAATTGGACAGCCATGCCATTTTTTATTTTTAAACACATTAATTAAAATCCATTCGTATTCTTAATAGGCGTATCCATGGCAAACTGGCATCTTTCATTACCACCTAACATTGTCCAAATGACTTGTCAGTTATTTGATTACATTTTTCCATCGGGGAGAGACGGACGAACTGAAAAAACAAACAAACGAATCGTTAATTTCAGAATGGGACTCGAACCCATTCCAAGCAGTGAGGACGAAGAAGAAGAACAAAAAGGTGCAGCAGAAGCAACGGAGGTGTGCCTTTTTTTGCACTTAATTTTTCGTGGTGGGGTTAATATTAATTAGTCCGCTCCATAAATTTTAAAATGAACATTTTTTTGCCCGTCATTTTCATTTTTTTGTTTTAATTTTCCTTTTAGTTGGATGTTTCCGCCATTCCGTTGCCTCCCTCTTCGCCCGAAGCAAAAACGACTAAAGAGCCTGAGCAGAAAAAGCAAAGGTTTGGAGTGCGGGAGTGGGACCGTGGCAAAATCGGATGCATGCGATGGGCGGAGGAACAGCGGGACGAACGCGAGGACGAATTTGCACCTCCTTCATTTTATTACGGCGAAGAAAACGACGCAAGGGGGAAGAAGAAACGCAAAAACTGAAGCTAAAGAGAATGAATGGACCATTCGGAAAATAATATAAATAAATTTGTATCACTTAACTCACAATCAGTGAGCAATGAATGGGTTTTCGTCTATTTTTACTTCCTTTTAAATTGTTAAAATTGGCTATGGTTTGAATAGAATTAATTCAGTGATGCCTGCCCAAAAGATAAAAGGAGGTGAGTTTGGACATTTGATTCTGGGAACATTGTCCCTAACTTTCTGCAGGTGGTTTTGAGTCCGACGCTTCGTTGGATTCCCAGGGGTCGTCCGATGGAAAATGCCTTGGCATTTCTCTCCATCGTCATCCCGAAAATGGTCGTCTTTTGGTCGACAATTCTCTCCTCGACCGTTTGGAGTCCGTTCTTAGTCGCCCGGTCAAAAACAAGAAAATCCTGTCGCGTTCGGTTGGGGTGGCCATTGGCTCTTTTTTGGCATGCGTTGCGCGAGTGGGCGAAGGAAAAGGCCAATTGAAATTGGAGGAGACGGAATTTGCCGTGGAGAAAGAAAAAGGTAAAAATGGACAAAATTCATATGGATTTAATCCCTCCAATTTTGGTGTTCGACGGCATTATTCGACTTTGCTTCAAAAGTGTAGGCAAATGTTTGTTCAAATTGTTGCATCCAATCGACGGGAAAAAGGGACGACCATCGAACAGAGTGAGTAGTTTACTAACCCAATAAGAAGTCTAAAAAAAAATTTCACCATTTTTGAAATTTTATGAAGAATTATGTACTAACATCTTCATTTTTAACACTTTCCTTAATAAGCCCTCTCAGTGTTTCGAGTTGAGTTTAGCTGAAAGCTTTGCAGAGAGGCCCGAAGAAGAGGGAATCAACTCACTTTAAACATTGGCACAAATACGGCGCATTGACAAAGTCTTTTCTGTCGGCAGTGCAAATTGTAAGACCCATCTTCGAACTTTCCCGGGTTTCTTCTTTGAATCTCTCCCCCTTTCCCCCCATTTTCAGTTTCTCATGGAAGTCGATTCTGTCCAAGTTTTGCTGTCGACCCTTCGCGTGGTCACTGATCTCGTCGACTTGTTCCTTCATTTCCCAAAGCTTTGCAAATCCCTCATAAAGGTCCTTTCCGATTTTGACCATTTGATAGAGATTTGATTTTTCAAGGTTTTGACCCATTTTTGGAGTCGCAAAACGGAAGAAATCCGTTGCATTGCCTTCGTGGCGTTGTGCAAAATTGCCAGGCTCGACTCCGAGTGTTTCCCCGCCGTTTACAAAGTCCGAATTTCCTTGGCACTCACTTATTTTTCTTAATGCTTTTAATGTTCAGAATTGTTACACGGCGTATGTCGCCAATTGCAAAACCATTGACGATGAAACATTGCCTTTCATTCACTTTATGCAGGTGCCGCCTTAATTCCGCCGAAACTGCCGACTTTTTCGCTTCCTTTCCCTTTGTCAGTGTTCTCTCGCCGAACTGACTTTTGTCCATCCTTCCCAAGCTTACCAATACGCATTCGTTTACATCCGCCAGTTCGCCATTCACCTTCGAAATGCAATGATTGCCAAACGAAAGGTGCAAAAAGACATTCACATTTATATTTATCGTTTTGGTTGGCTCTTCAGGATTTGATCCAAACCGTGTACAATTGGCAGTTCGTCAAGGGCCTTCAACTTTGGGTTTTGGTCATTTGCGAAGGCTCTAAACGCTTTCGGCCGTCGTCCGACAAAAGTGCCAGTTGGTTCTATGAGTTGGTCCATCCGCTCGTGGAAGTGATCAATTCCCTTTGGAGGTGCTTTTATTGCTCTGCATTAATTTCCCATTTTCTGTCCAATTTTAAGGCTTTTCCCTTCCACTAAATTCTTCCCATTGCGAATTCATTCGATTCAAATGCTTTTGGACATCCAAAGAGAGTCCGAAGTGTTCGTCCCGAGTTTGGCCTTTGCTGTTGAGGTGCCTTTGTCTTCCTTTGGCTTCCATTTTCCCATTTCTTTGTCAGCTTTTGGATGAGTTGGCACAGATCGACGCCAAAAGGCCAACGGCGGGCAAAGGTCGAACACGCGAACCGAACGCCGAACGAATGCTCCGATTGTCGGGCGAACAGTTGGACGACGCCGGAGTCCGTGCTCATTTGGCCCAGCGACTGTTCGCACTGATCACCGATTGTCTTAACTTGCTGAACTCTCGAGAAGGCGCCGCCGCCGCACCAATCGTCGCCCCAATTACCATCAAATTGAAGGTGATAAAATGGGTGCATTACGTCCCATACCCGAACCATTAAACCCTCTTGGGGGTGGGCTGGGGAGAATTGAGCGGAAATTGTTTAAATGTCGAGTAAGGCTATTTTCTCCTTTTCAGCGTTTCCTCAAAGTGTGTGCCAATCCCGAACATGTCCGACTTTTTTCTCAGTTGAAAGGACTCTTCTCACAGTCAGCATAAAACGGTGGAGAAAAAGCAAATTAAAATTGTTTTCTTTTCTTTGCAAAATGTTTTTGTTTGTTTGTTTAATTTTTATTAAAATTGGTCTCCAAAAAACGACTCTTTTCCTTATCATTTTCGTTAGGCAAATAATTTTTGGTTTGAAAATGTAATAAAAAAGAGTTTGTTCGTCCTTTTTCCGTTCTGTCACCAATTGATAAGGGTTGAGTTTCTCCGTTTCCGTTCTTTTTCCTTATTCATTTGTTTTTTTGTCCCTCCGTTTTCGCTTTGAATTCCCAAAAATGTCCGTTCCGCCAACTTTTTTCGTCTCCGATCGGCGCATGTTGCAACACAAATGCGAGTGGGACGCCGATCACATTGAGAAGCCCGACCGATTGGGTGCCCTTCTGGACACAATCGAGGCATTTGCCATTCGGAATTCGCTCCGTTCATTGGCCCCTTTTTCTTCGCAGAGCGATCGTCCGCTGCTCGCCCAATGCGTTCGCCTCCCCCCGGCGGAGTGTCCCCTCTCAGACATTCTTTTGGTGCACAGTTCGGAATATGTCAGTGGGCCCAAAATGGTCAAAATTTGATGATTAATTCCAAAAACGGAAGGTCCAATGCATTCGCGAAGCTTCTTCGCTGCCCGATTTGGTAGCATTGGCACTTTTTGTTGCTTTTTTTAATTCATTTTGAAGGAAGCGATGGAACAGTTCAGTTCCGAGCATGAGGACATTTATGTGAATGGGAAAAGTTGGGAATGCGCCCTTTTGAGGTCAGTCGGGCCCAAAAAGGAAATCATTCGATCGAACCGACTGTCCATCCATCCCATCGATCGATTGACTGTGATTGATTGATTGCCTTTGTCCGTCGTTCAGTGCCGGATGTGCGGTAAAAGCGACGGAGGCACTCATTGAGACGGCAAAAGAAAGGGCACAAAATGGGGGAAGGTGAAAGGAGCAAAGTGCAGCTATTCCTTCCCATCCATTCTCTTCAGTGAAGCCCCAAATGCCTTTGTGGCCATTCGACCGCCGGGCCATCACGTAAAAGGGCAAATGCCGCGGGGGGGGGGGGGAAATGCCAATCAAACGACAAAAGGAAATCAAATGCCATTGGTCGGATTTTCTCATTTTTAAAGGCCTCGCAAAACGACCCTTGCGGCTTCTGTCTGCTGAATAATGTTGCGATCTGTGCTCGCAAAGCTCGCTCATTGGGCGTTGAAAGGGTTCTGATCGTCGATTGGGATGTGCACGCGGCACAGGGGACGCAATATTGTGTGGAGGGGGACCCGGAGGGCATTCTTTTGCTGTCCATTCACCGCTTTGAACGCGGCACTTTTTGGCCCGAGCTCCCCGAAAGTGCCATAGTTCACCAATGTAAGCAAAACGTGTTCATGTCAGACCAACAGCGATGTTCTTCCGAAAGATCCTAACACCATAAATGTGCCATTGAATTCCGTCGGTTGTGGGGACGCCGAATACGCCGCTTTCTTCCACTGCATTGTCCTTCCAATCATCCACCAGTGGCGTCCCGGACTTGTCCTCGTGTCCTGCGGCTTCGACGCAGGAATCGGCGACCCCCAAGGGCAAATGGAAGTGTCCCCCGCCGGCTTCGGCTATATGACGGGCCTTTTGGCACAGCAGGGCGTCCCTCTTTGCCTTCTGCTCGAGGGCGGTTACTTTTTGCCGAGCGTTTGCCACGGGGCGCTGCAAAGTTTGAGGGCACTCGTCCAAAGGGTAAAGTGACGGAGAAGCGAACGCAACGGAAGCGAACTTTGGACGGATTAGGCACCGCCAATTCGGCACTTTTGCCAGCTCAGTCCTTCGCCCGATTTCCTGAACACTCTCTTCCAAATTCAATTTGTCCATCGTCACAAATGGCCATTCTTCGCGCGTTGGCTTCAAATTCTGAACGCTTTGAGGGCAAAAAGAAAGTTGCGGCCAATCGAAGTACAGAAAAAGGGGCGAACAGTACGAAAGCAAAGGCTTTCACCTGACTGAAACTGATCAGGTCCCTCAGTCGGAATATTTTGGGCAGCGACAGAAACCATTGGCAGTGCCACAGCCGACGAGAGGACAATACCCTCCCAGGGAGAAGGAGGAGGAACGGAAGTTCGAACTGCGCATCCAAACGATGCTCAACAAATATGAAAACAGAGAGAGTGAAGAGGCAAGAAAAAGGGGAGGAAGAGAGAGGAGAATTGAGAGGGTGCCAGACCAACTTTTGCTCCATTTGAATCCACCGATGGAAAATGCCAAAAAGGAAAATGACGGAATTGAAAGGATTTTGCGTATTGCGATGCAAAAAGGAGAAAATGAGGCGAGTTAATTAATTGCTACTTGCCACTCCTTACGCGGCTTTTCAGCCCGTCCCTTTCCATTTGATGGGCATTTTCCATTTGCGCCAAAATCGCTCCGTTTTGGCCGACCGTTTCTTCAGAGAGGCGTTGGACCGCGACCCGAACTTCGAACCCGCGCTGAACGAATTGCTACGGATGAAATGCACTCAGAGAGTGGTGCGTCTAATGTTATTTTTAAAATGAAAATGAATTTAAATATTTCGAATTTTGTTTTCCCTTCGCCTTTCGCAGGGGCAAAAGCCGCGACTGAGAATCTGACATAAAAACAACGGAAGGAAAAAGTCTGCCCCTTACATTTTCGGAAGTTGAAATTTTGCTTGGACAAATTGGTGAAGAAAAAAATGCGGGAAAGGGGAAAGAATTTCAAGTCGAATTATCTTCCCTGGAAGCGATTACAGAAGCCTTTCCTAAACTCGCTTCACAACTTTTAACCTAATTGACTAACGCCAATACCACAAGCAAAATATTTGGTCCTCGTATTTGTTTAGCAACACTTTTATTGGTTTGTATAAAATAATACAATTTTATGTTAAATGATTGAAGTATCACCATGACAAACTCGTTAAGAGAAATTAACTAACAGAAAGAGAATACACGTAAGTGTTGTAATAAATTGAGAGATTTGCAATTAAGTGAAGCGAATTGGAATGAAATCCGACCATCGGATTGCCTCTTATTTGTTAGTTAGTTATTTGTTGTTGTAAACTTCTCCATCCCAACATTGCCCTTCGTAATTGTATCATCGAATTTCACATTTCCCCGACTTTGTCCCACGTTTTCCGTGGCTCTGTCAGCGCTTTGTTTTGTTTTTGCATTAAAACTCTCCGAATCAGCCGATGATGGGCCTTCGATTCCAGAAGAGTTGTGAGAATCTTTGGATGGACAGAAAGACGAAGGAGAAACACTTGACGAAGTGGTCGAATGATGGCTTAGGTAAAAATTGGCCGAACTCTGAAGCTGATCACCGCCATCAATTAGTTCGTTCTGGAATTTTGGACCATATTTTTGCTTACGAATTGTTAGATTCGCACCTCCGATGCGCATTTTTTACGGCCACAAAATCTTCGGGGTTTTCCCTTTTGTCCTGTGAACGCACTTTGGCGAGACCGAAGCATCGGATCCGTTAATTTCTTAAAACTGACTCGTTTTACTTCGTCGAAATTACGGTCACCTTGTCTTTATCTTCGCGTTTCTTCTCACATTCGTTCGCATTGACATCAATTGAAGTGGACCGTTTTGTATGTTCGACAGAACGATCCAATGAAATTGCCTTTGACAACGGTCGAATTGGACAAACGGAAGGATTTCGAATGGTCGCGGCGAGGTCAGCCCAAACGGGTGAACCTGCGAAGATGCAAATCAATAAAATCAAATGAGTCAAGAACGTACGATTGAGTAGGCTCGAGCTGGACACCGTCCTTTCGCCTGATGGAGAAATGTAAGCATTTAAATCGGCAGATCGACGGCGACTCGTCCGTAATGCTTGCATCGAAGGCGGCGGACTCTTCAGCAGCATTTGGGAGCTGATTCGAGACAAACACACTTCGCTTGAGAGTCCGTTGACCTTCAGTGCTACTCGCTTATTACACAAAGCGCGCGGGCCGTTAGCAAGCGAATCGAGTTGAATTTGAATGCGCGTGTTCCTCGGGTGAACGACTTGGTCTGTGTAGGTCACAGTGACTGTCACAGTGACGGGCAGCTTCTTTCGGTCGCTTGCACTGATTTGTGTCCATTCCAAGTAGCCAAACGGTGGACAAATGCATTGCATTGGTTCCAAAATCGAAGAATGATTTGAAGTCATCGAAATGTTCACCTCAAAAATGACTCATTCACTAATCTGTAAGTTCAACCACAAAAAATACCTCTTTGATAAGAAAAGACGAATCGGACAACTCCGTCCTATTCGAATTATCATTTGTGGCAGTTGTTGTCGGACTTTCCCAGTCCGAATCCAAAAACACTTTGAATCTGTAAGCCGGGCCCTCGGGAAGTGAAATCACTCGGCTGTAAAGGCCGACATGGAGGAGAATCGGCTTTTCAACGGGCGAAGAAAACGAGTCGTTTTGTTCATCTGCCAACGACGAACAGCCGAAATTACAAAGCTGCACATTCATAGCCCTGAGCTCGTCCAATTTAAGACCAAAGTATCGTCGCACAGCAACGGATTCAATTCCAAGACACTCCAAGTCTTTTTCGGTGATTTTTAACAGACGACACCCATTGATTTCATACTGAAGAATACACGAAATGAGCTGATCGACAATCGCCTCGCTGAAGTCTTCCATGGCACTTGCCGCAATGTTTTGCACCTTAAAACAAAAGCTCAAAATGGGCTGAAATTTGCTGATCATTTGCTCACCCATTCGCAAACACAATCCTCGTTCCATTCGCAAACGTCCTCCACGTTCATGACGTCCACCTAAAAGTCTCACGAATGCAATAAACCTAATTAGAAGAGCGATGTTTACCAAATGGAGAAAATTACGATGGCTGTTCTCCCGCTTTCGGACAATGGCCTCCCGCCTTCGTAAATCCTCCATCTGTCGGGCCAAATCCAACTTCAATTCCTGGATAAATTATGCCCTATTTCATGTCGAAGCAATCTCAGATGCCTACTTCCAATGCGAAGGTCTGCTCGCGAATCATTTCCCGCCATTCGTCCTTGCGAAAGACCAAAAACTGCGCAACTTCGCGTTGCAATTCGGCATCATTGCCTATCTGTTGCAGAACGGCAAGCACTGAAAAATGCGCTTTTACATAGCCTAAGACCGTGGCGAACCGTATCGCATGTCCGGTCTATCGGCAGGTTCCGTGCGCCAACAGTTTTGGATAATATTATTGAGTTGAGAAGGACACGTCTCGGGAATAACCAGACGAACTCCGTGTTGGGAAATTATCGAATAAATTTTAAATTCCGTAAGGCCTAAAACACGGAAACCCATTAACAACAGAAGGGATGGATATTCGTTCTCTACCGTTGTAAGGTATTTCACGCGAGAAAATTTCCCATAGAACGACGGCGAAGGACCACACGTCACTTTTGGTAGTGATTCCCTCAGGCCTTTGACTAATAATTTCGGGACTGAAATTTTAAAAAAGTAAAAAAAGAACGGGCAATTAAGTTAAATACTGTCGATAATAGCCTCCTTGTTCGATTTTTTTGGCATTAAACAACAATGGATTCGATCATTGGCTTGAAATTTTATTGTGTAAATGTGAATTTTGTTGAACATTGAATTTAGGAATTTTTGTTCGAATTCGGGATTCTAAATGGGACGAAACGAACGTCAGAATCAGATTCTCTGGCCCTAAAAATCCCTAACCCAACAACATTTTTTCCGAGAATGGAGGGCTACCATCGACCTAACAATAGCAAATGCTGACCTCATCCACGCGGCCGTCCCGCCCCAACTGCGATTTGCAAAATGAATAAAAATAACACCAAAAAACATTAATTACCTTGGTGTTGTCCACGAATGCGTCAAATCTTTGGAAGTGCCAAAATCGCACAATTTGCATTGGTTCCTACTGCCAATCACAATGTTTTTGGACTTCAAGTCGCGATGGATCACTGTCAACGGCGCCTCGTAGTGAAGGTAAACGACGCCTCGAGCGATTTGCACGGCCCATTTGATAATGCGCCCGAATTCAAGTGGTTGTTCTTTATTGTGCAAATTATCTGAAGAAATTCGGCAATAAACCAGTTTAAGCGCAGTAACTCACCAAACAGAGAGCCATTCTCGGCATATTCAGTCACAATCCAAAAGTCAGGGTTGGCAACCGAAACGCCGTAAAATTGGATGATATTCCGGTGACGGATTTGCGACAAAATCTCGACCTTTTCAATGTTTGAATAAAATCAAAAATATTTTATCTCACTTCTTTGTCCAGCATAAACACTTTCTTCATCGCCACGCAAAGCAAATTTCCATCAGTTTTAGTCCACCATCCGCGAAAAACAGAACCATATGTGCCAGCACCTGAATTTTAGGGGATGTTTTACACCAGACATCCTTAAACCAATCAAATTTTAAACGCACCCAATTGCTTCCCGATTTCCAATTGCTCACGCGGAATTACGGGGTAACCGGAAAGCTGCCGACAACATGACGAAGGGGAGGATGAGCCGGAAGAAGTCGAGGGAGAATTGGGACAGCAACGCTGGGAAGAAGGCACTGAGAGAACCGCAGGTGGAAAAGACTCCTTTTTATTGCAATCGTCATTAGATTTGAGCAGATTCTTTGTTGGAGAACACATTTAAAACGAGAATTGAGCAAGCAAATATTGGACAAAAGAATTGTAATTCAACTGAAATTTAAACAAAGTTTAAATGTGCGAACATTTTTTGCAATTCTGAAGGGCTTTTAGCTTATACGTTTAAAGTATTAATATGAGTCCAAGTCTGGCCACCATTACTACTCTATATCAAATAGCATTAGTACGCCCAAATTAACCAAATCATCGATTGATATGCCCACGATAATTTTATCACCACAATCATTTCAATCGTTTTACTTATAAACAAAAAACGAAATGAAATGAGAAAGTTAATTTAAAATAATAAAAAAAATACTTTAACATTTTTAGTTGATCGAAAAGCAAATAACAAGGCATATAGGTAGATGAGAAGATGACCAATGATGCTTTGAAAAAACAACATTGTTGACAAACAAATTAATATGACCAGAATCAATATCCACAAAAATAGATGATGTGTTATATGTACCTATTTATGTTGAGTTCAAACATCAAATAACAAAGCCATTTAATTGTTTAAATTATTTGGAATAGATTAAAATTTAATTAATTCAGGGCTTTTACTCATTTCACCGCATTTATGTACATTTTTTTTGAGGCGTGCTTTTTTCAAAAAGCTTTTTGGCAATAGGGGGTCCGGCGGTGTCAAGAAAAAGAAATTCCGGCGCGGCGAAAATTGTTTTCAAATGAGTCCCAATTTCAAGGACATCCCTGCCATTCAAGGACTAATGATTTTATTATTGGCAAATTTTGACGCACCAAAATGTCCCGTGCCAATGTGACCTTGGTTCTACAATTACTACAAAGTAGATAATTAAATATATGCTCCTGATTAGACCAGAGTGCTAACAATAGAGCGACCCCATGATCGGCTGATGGACATACATTGGTTTAAGAGAAGAAACGGCCCTCTGATTAAGTGAGCTTTCGCAATGATATGAGAAAGCATATAAGCAACAATGGGAAGAAAGAAAAGCACGGGAAGTGGACGGATGGTGGGGAGAGAGGGTTAATGATTTTGAAATAGCAACTAAATCAAATTTGTCACATGTTAAAAAACTGATTGCTTACATATGTACTAGAAGGAACGGAAAAGAGAATTTATTCTTGTCTACTTGATTTTGTCGAATAAATTGCAGTTTAAAGGAATTTGTACATGTAAAAAACCAAAAACCGAGGTAATTATAAGGGGGGGGGAGGAGGGAAACCGAAATGAATCATTAGAGAGAGAGAGAGAGTAGAGGCATTGCATTGACAATAAAAGATACACAAACATTCCGCAATGATCGAAAACCAACTACAAAAAGGCACAAAGTAAAGTAACTATAAACAAAAGAATCAAAGACCATCATAGTCATTGTACCTCTTCCTTTTCTGTACCTCATCTTTTCTCTGTTCTGGACTGAATCCCGACCCCACCATTCCAAGGTGTTTCTGATACTAAATGCCGAGTCTCCAAATTACAAATCCTCGAAGTGCGGGTCCCCAAAAGTCGGGTAGCCGGCTGAAAATTGTGTCTAACGAAACTCAAATGATATCAAGAATTTTTCAATTAACAAATTAGTGGAAGATGAAATTAATTACGATTATGGTTGATCACGGAACCCGTCAGTTGGGCGCGCACGATTGGGCGCCAGCACGTTTTTCCAATATAGCTTTTTTATATGTTATCCAGATCCAACAATCTTGATATCATTCGAAAGCTCTTAACATGCTCTATTAGTCTTACAAAAAGCGAAAAGATTTTCAAGCCTGGAAAAATTTTTATTAAGAAAAAACTAAAATTTCGAGTTTTTCTTAATTTTCATGTATAACTTTTTTGATACTTGTCTAATCGCGAAGCAATAGCTTAGAAAAAGTTTCTAAATACATTAAGCTTTCGAATCATACCAACAATGTTGGATATGGATGACAAAGAAAAAAGTTGTAGAAAGTTATAGTGGAAAAACATGCTGGCGCCCAACCGTGCGCGCCCAACCGTGAGCGCCCAACTGACGTAGACCGTGTTGATCAAAAAACAAAATAAAAAGTAATCATTTTATTTTTAAATTAGCGCAAATATTTTTCTTTGGCGTTGTATTTAAGATTCAAAAGAAAAATTTCGAAAAATTTCGTAACGAAATTTTCGTTTTCGTAAAATTCGGAAAAAGATTTTAGGAAAAATAACGGAGAAAAATACATTTTTAAATAAATTTTATTCAGATTTTATTTGACGATATTTTCATTTTACTGCACAATGTCGTTGATTGGAATTGATTTTAAAGCTCCTCTTCGAGAAGTAAAAAATGTCCAATTTGGCATTCTAAGTCCAGATGAAATAGTAAGTTTTAAAAAAGAAATATAGAAATGACTTGCAATTTAAGAAACGCATGTCAGTTTGTGACATTGAATATTCCGAAACGAAAGAAAATGGAAAGCCGAAATTGGGTGGACTTAATGACCCAAGACAAGGTGTGGTCGACAAGAAGGGAGTGTGCATGACTTGTGCCGGAACTGTGAATGATTGTCCGGGTCATTTTGCTCGTTTGGAGTTGGCTAAGCCTGTGTTTCACATTGGTTTTTTCTCCAAAATCCTCAAGGTTGCTTTTAAAATTCTCTTTGCAATTTGATTTATTTTAATTGCATTTTCTTCAGATTCTTCGCTGTGTCTGTTTCTCCTGCAGCCGTTTGCTTGTTGACAAAGATGACCCACACATTAAGGAAATTTTAAAGAAAACCTCGCACAATTTTCGTTCTCGACTTGGTCTTGTGTATGAACAATGTAAAAAGAAAGGAATTTGCGAAGGTGCGGAAGAATTGCCACCGAACCCGGACGAATTTGAGGAAGGGGAGAAAGAGCAAAAGGCGGGGGGCTGTGGGCGTTATCAGCCTTCATATCGAAGGAAAGAGATCGAAATTCATGCCGAATGGAAAAAACACGTCAATGATGACACGCAGGAGAGGAAAATCATTTTGACGGCGGAGCGCATCCTTGAGATATTTAAAGCGATTTCCGACGAGGATTGTCTCGTTCTGGGCAAGTTTTCAAGTTATCTGAGCAAAATTCTAATCAGCAAAGTTTTTAGGGCTTAATCCCAAATTTTCGCGACCGGATTGGATGATTTGCCAGGTTCTGCCTGTCCCTCCTCTGACAGTTCGTCCATCAGTTACGACTTTCGGTTCAATAACCAGTCAAGATGACCTGACTTATAAATTATCCGACATTGTGAAGGTGAACAACCAACTCAAAAGGTAACACTTCCGTAAATTGATGCGTTTCTTCAATTCGAACATTGGTTTAGAAATGAGGCTAATGGAGCAGCTGCCCATGTAATTGCAGAGGACATTAAACTTCTCCAATATCATGTCGCCACACTCGTCGACAATAATGTCCCGGGTGTTACACAAGTAATTTACTCGACTTCTCCTCACATTCTTCTAAGAACAAATTTAGGCACTGCAAAAAAGTGGCCGTCCTTTAAAATCAATTAAAAGCAGACTTAAAGGGAAGGAGGGGCGAATTCGTGGAAATTTGATGGGGAAACGAGTTGATTTTTCTGCGCGAACAGTCATAACGCCAGACCCGAACCTTCCAATTGACACTATCGGAGTGCCAAGGACAATCGCACAAAATCTAACTTTTCCTGAAATTGTCACCGGACTCAATATCGAAAGGCATAATTCTTATTGTTAGCACTTAAACTAACTGTGACTTCAGATTGCAAACTCTCGTGGCAAGGGGCGACCGAGAATATCCGGGAGCGAAATATATCATCCGCGATAATGGAGACCGGATTGATTTGCGTTTTCATCCGCGATCCGCTGATTTGCATTTGCAGCCTGGCTACAAGGTTGAACGACATATGACCGATGGGGACATAATCGTGTTCAACAGACAGCCAACTCTACACAAAATGTCAATGATGGGACATCGTGTTAAGGCATGACTGTTTTATTTGCAATTGTTATTTTGGATTATTACGATAGATCTTACCTTGGTCGACTTTTCGTATGAATTTGTCCGTCACAACCCCTTACAATGCTGATTTTGACGGAGATGAAATGAATTTGCACCTTCCGCAATCACTGGAGACACGGGCAGAAATAAACGAAATTGCGATGGTTTTTATTAATTTAAAGCACCAAATATAACCCTTACCTTTTCTCTAAAAAGGCATCTCGACAGTTAATTACGCCACAGGCCAACAAGCCAGTGATGGGAATTGTGCAGGACACATTGACCGCAGTTCGAATGATGACTAAACGCGACGTTTTTATTGATTACGCTCGTCTCATGGATTTGTTGATGCATTTGCCAAATTGGGATGGAAAAATTCCGCAGCCAGCGATAATCAAACCCAAGCCACTTTGGACCGGAAAACAAGTGTTTACAAAGATAATTCCAGGTTTTGTCAAATGAAACTTTTCCTCCATTCTTTGTTTTGTTCTAACTAAGGCAGTGTCAATGTTATCCGAACACATTCGACCCATCCGGACGACGAAGACAGCGGACCATACAAATGGATTTCCCCTGGCGACACCAAAGTGCTCATTGAGAACAGCGAACTTCTCTCTGGGATAATTTGTTCCAAAACTGTTGGCAGAGGTTCCGGAAACCTTCTTCACATTGTCGCATTAGAATTGGGTCATCAAATTGCTGCCGAGTTATATGCCAACATACAAACTGTTATAAACGCATGGCTTCTCGCCGAGGGACACACCATTGGAATTGGTTTCCAATTTTACTTTTATTTACAATAATTTTGTTCAACTCTCAGGTGACACAATTGCTGATACTTCCACCTACAGAGATATCCAGGAGACCATAAGAAAGGCCAAACAGGATGTCATTGATGTTATCGAGAAAGCTCACAACGATGATCTCGAGCCGACTCCCGGGAACACACTTCGACAGACTTTCGAAAACCATGTCAACCGAATTCTCAATGATGCTCGAGATAGAACCGGAGCTTCGGCACAAAAATCTTTGTCGGATGCGAATAATTTTAAGGCGATGGTCGTTGCGGGATCAAAAGGATCCAAAATCAACATTTCCCAGGTCGCTCAATACAAAAGTGTTTTTTATTGTTAATTTAATCATTCAAGGTGATTGCCTGTGTCGGTCAGCAAAATGTTGAAGGAAAACGAATTCCATTTGGATTTCGGCACAGAACCCTTCCTCATTTTATTAAAGATGATTACGGACCTGGTAACTCTAAACAGTACTTTCGTTAGGTTTTGCCATTTATTTACAGAATCGAAAGGGTTCGTCGAAAACTCTTACCTCGCCGGACTAACACCGGCTGAGTTCTTTTTCCATGCAATGGGAGGTCGTGAAGGACTGATCGACACAGCTGTCAAAACTGCGGAAACGGGCTACATCCAAAGACGTTTAATCAAGGCAATGGAAAGCGTGATGGTCAATTACGATGGCACTGTTCGGAATTCGTCTGGGTATACAGTTTTCCTTTATTTTTTAATAAAGGAAATGCTACAAATAGGGCTGTTATTCAATTACGTTACGGCGAAGATGGACTGGATGGCATGTGGGTGGAAGACCAAACCGTTCCAACGCACAAGCCGAACAACAATTTATTCGAAAACGAGTTCAAATTGGACCTCACCGACGAACGACAACTGCGGAAATTATACACAGAAAACATTGTCAAAGAAATTACTGTAAGTAACTACAAAAAATCATTTCACTTATATGACTAAATCCAAGAATTCTGCCGATGCTCTTCACTCGGTTGAGTCGGAATGGCGAAAGTTGGAGGAGGACAGGAACATTTTACGTTCAATATTTCCTAGACCAAGCACGAAAGTCTATTTGCCTTGCAATTTGAACAGATTAATCAAAAATGCGCAAAAAATCTTTCATGTTTCCATGAATAAACCAGTTGATTTGGTGAGTTCCCCAATATTTTTGGCATGTCCTTTTCTTTATCTTCCACAGAGTCCTGTCCGAGTAATCGAAGGGGTCACCGAATTAACCAAAAAACTGGTCATCGTGTCTGGAGAGGATTCTATTAGCATTCAAGCCCAACATAATGCCACACTGTTGATGAACATTTTATTGCGTTCAACACTTTGTGCAAAACAAATGGCCAAATACCATAAATTGAATCTTGAGGCATTTGAATGGCTTCTTGGCGAGATCGAAACTCGCTTTGACCAGGCGATTTGGTGCTGGTATTCCATATTTATGTTTTATCGTTTAAGGCTATTGCACAACCAGGCGAAATGGTTGGCGCATTAGCGGCACAAAGTTTGGGGGAACCGGCCACTCAGATGACACTGAACACTTTTCACTATGCCGGTGTTTCTGCAAAGAATGTTACCCTCGGTGTTCCCCGGCTCAAAGAAATAATAAACGTGTCGAAAAAGCCGAAAACGCCTTCGTTGACTGTTTTTCTGAAGGTTTTTGCAAATCGGTTTTACACTCATTTAATTGATTGGAATTTTATAGGGAATAGCTGCCAAAGACGCGGAAAAGGCGAAAGATGTGTTGTGCAAATTGGAACACACGACGATGAGGAAAGTGACTTCTAACACAGCAATTTACTACGACCCGGACCCACGCAACACATGCATTGAAGAGGACCAGGAATGGGTCAACATTTTCTACGAAATGCCAGACTTTGACCCAACCAACGCCAGTCCTTGGCTTCTTCGCCTTGAGCTAGACAGAAAAAGAATGACGGACAAGAAGCTGAGCATGGAGGCAATTGCGGAGAAAATAAACCATTCGTTCAAAGACGATTTGCAAGTTATTTACACCGATGACAATGCGGACAAACTCGTGTTCCATCTCCGGCTGAGCACTCAATCTTCCGATAAAGAAGGAGAGGTTTGAAATATAGTCAATTATAGTGTGATATATTAAAAAAGGAGTATTAGGAACAACTTGACAAGATGGAAGACGACGGCATTTTGAGGGCACTCGAACAGAATATTTTGAGCGATTTGACACTTCAGGGCATTGAGTCCATTGCTAAAGTGTATATGGTATATGCGAAAACATTAGAAATCGACTTAATCGTTAACTGATTAAGCACAAACCAACCACCGATGACAAGAAACGAATACATATTACAGCGGACGGAACTTTCAGCACTCAGGCGGAATGGCTACTCGAAACGGACGGAACCGCACTTCTGAGAGTGCTAAGCGAGCCGGACGTCGATTTCATTCGTACACACAGCAACGACATTTGTGAAATCTTCGAGGTGTTGGGCATTGAAGCTGTCCGCAAGGCGATTGAGCGTGAGATGAACCAAGTGATTTCCTTTGATGGATCATACGTCAATTACCGTCACTTGGCTTTGCTTTGTGAAGTGATGACGGCGAGAGGTTTCTTTGGTTGTTTATTATTTCTTGAAAGTTAATCTTTAAAAGGGTATCTGATGGCAATTACCAGACATGGGATCAACAGACAGGAGGTTGGAGCTTTAATGCGATGCTCATTTGAAGAAACGGTTGACATTTTAATGGAAGCGGCAGTTCACGCTGAAACTGACCCGGTTAAAGGTGGGTAAACATGCCGTTTTCTACTCGGACATAATTTTGCAATTTTACTGCACCGGTTAAATGCTTGCTTCTATCAACTTCTTATTTCAGGAGTTTCTGAAAACATTATGCTTGGACAGATGGCTAAGGCAGGTACTGGGTGTTTTGACCTCGTGCTAGACTCCGACAAATGCAAATTGGCAATGGATATTCCCGATTTTATTATGGCGAAGTCAGCTGGCGGTCTTTTTGGTGGTGGAATGTCGCCACCAGGGTTTGCTAATAAACGGATTGATTTGTTTTAACGTATGTTATTATTTAGCGCCGGAATGAGTCCCACCGGAACTCCGTGGCATGCTGGTGTTACTCCTTCCTATGCGGGTGATTGGAGTCCAATCGGTGCAGGCGGTGGGATGACCCCTGCTGGTTCTTTCTCGCCGGCAGCCAATTACGGGACAACATCGCCGAGCTACTCTCAAACATCACCAAATTATTCGTTGACATCGCCTCAGTACTCACCAAGCTCTCCACGCTATTCGGCAACAAGTCCAACCTACAGTCCGACGTCGCCCAGCTATTCACCAACATCTCCGAGCTATTCACCAACATCGCCGCAATATTCGCCGAGTTCTCCGCGTTATTCGCCAACAAGCCCCAGTTACAGCCCAACATCACCAAGTTATTCTCCGACATCTCCAAGCTATTCGCCAACATGTTGTATAATGAGGAAGGAGAAGAGAAGCCATTCACATTCCATTCTAAGGGAACAGATAAATGGGTAAATCCGCGGGAAAGGGTCCTTCCACTCATTCATTTGACTGGGGGGGGGGGGGGTAATGCGGCAGATGGGCCTTGACCCCTCCCCCCTCCCCCCCCCCCCCCCCATTATTCTCCAACATCGCCTCAATACTCTCCAAGTTCGCCTCGCTATTCACCGTCGAGTCCTCAGGTAGAGGGATAAACTATACGATTTTTCTATCTTTGTCTCATTTAGTATTCTGCGTCATCTCCACAGTACTCACCGTCGTCCCCCCAGTATTCTCCGTCATCGCCTCAATATTCTCCGTCATCCCCACAATACTCGCCGTCGTCCCCTCAATATTCGCCATTATCTCCACAATATTCTCCGTCGTCTCCTCAATACTCGCCGTCCTCCCCTCAGTATTCCCCATCGTCTCCTCAATACTCTCCGTCCTCCCCTCAGTATTCTCCGTCGTCTCCTCAATATTCGCCGTCGTCCCCTCAATACTCGCCATCGTCTCCACAATATTCGCCGTCCTCACCCCAGTATTCCCCATCATCTCCGCAGTACTCGCCGTCTTCTCCTCAATACTCTCCGTCGTCTCTCACTAAGAATGAGAGGGCAAAAAAATAGGGACATGATCGAATACGATGTTTTTTTTGTTATTAAAATTTTGTTTATATTCTTTTATCATTGTTTCTTCCATTTGATAAAGGTAAAACTGAAATTTGGAAAATGGTATCTGAAACATTTGAATTTGAGATCATTATTTTTGTTAATTATATCATTATTTTTTGGTTCTTTGCACTTCATATGAGTCAGATCAGAGTATCAGTATAGATCAACTTCAATTCTGATAAATTTAAATCTCATTTTCTCGTATTTTACCTTCTTAAGACAGTGCTTTCGAAGGATACCAAAATTAATTGATTTGACTCAAATAGTGCAATAGAAGCGTTATTTTGTGCAAGTCACAATTTTAGTGTTGCAGAATTTGCATTATGCTGCCAGTTTGGACTGATGATTACGATTATGAAACTGTTAGTAATGACTTTAATTACCTAATAGGGGTTTCCGCCAACGATTGGTTAGCAAATTTTGTCCTAGAATAAAAGCAATTAATTTAATTCGACCATTTCTTTCTGAACTGCTCAAATTAATCTGTTTCAGGAAGATACAGAGAGAAGCCGTCGTTTGTGTAAATTGCGTGCAGAGGGAACAACGCATGGATGGGCTCAATTGTCAGGTATTTGCAATGGAAATACACAACTGATAGGTTGGGTGTCAGAAGCGGCGGAAGAGACTGAAGAGGACGGCGAAGGAATGGCCGTGGCACAGCGAATGGGCGCTTCGACCGTTCTTTCTGCGAGAGGACCTAAGCCACAACACTCAAAACACTTGCTGTTCAAACATTTGCGAGACGTCACAGTGGGACATCACCAGGTAGTGCCGTCGTATTGCACTTGTTCCCGCCGCCCTGTTGCAATCAGTATCATTTACTCTTTTTCAGGGACAAATATCCGCCGTCAAATTCCATCCAATCAAACCTGTTTTGGTGACGGCCAATGTTTCTGGCAACATTTCGTTGTTCGAAGTGAGTTTAAAACAGGGCACGTGGGCAAAATAAAGTATACGGTGCAATAATCTTGGCCCCTCATTTCCACTATTCTATTTTTAGGTGTGTAAAGACAATACAAATTTGAATCTGAAGAGCAAAGACTCCTTTCTCCAAAGCGTGCATTTCCCACGTTTTCGTCTTGAAAATTTCGACTTTTTTGATGATGGCAATTCTATTTTGGCAAGTTCTGCGAATCAGGTGATGGATGAATTAATGACGTGCTCTGAATTTTGCTTTTTTATTTAGAATCATCTTTACACTTATGGTATGGCAGTCACCCTTCCGCTTTTTTTTCTTTTTCAGATCTTTTAACTGGCAAAGTGGCATTGGTCCGTCAACCGATAGGTCCGTTGTTGAACTCACCGTTGGAAACATTTTAATTCCGTGCCTTTTTTAGTACTTGACTCCCTTCGGATGCGAATGGCCCGTCTCTCCGGCGATGGTTCGCTTATCGGAATGTTGGCCAATTCTTCCGACATTTTCGTTTTCGACTTCAAAGTTTTTAAATTAAATTTCTATAATTTAAAACTCATTAGCATTAAAATCGCAGTCAGCAAATTTTCCAAAATGACTTCTATAAAACCGAATAAGATTAGACTGCACATTTAAATTTCAGACGATGGAACATTTGCACACTTTTCGTGGTGGCGAGAACGTCGTCGACTTTTGTTTTGCTCCATTTAATAGACAGATTTTGTATTCCCTGGCAGGTGCCATTTTGTTTTATTTCTTTACTTTTTCGTCATTCGTTCAGTCGGTGGTGCTGTGAACACTTTCGACTTGGCCAGGTGCACTGGCCAGGACACATTCTTCGACCAGGGCTGTGTCCGTGCCACGTGTCTTTCGTGCAGTCCTTCGGGCCAATTCATCGCCTGCGGGTGCGTCCGCTTGGAAACTCGGGACATTTTTGTGTTAAATTAAACCCCATTTACTTTTAGTTCTAACACGGGAATTGTCAATGTTTACGACCTGACAAAACTCTCTCCGAGTTTGGCCAAGTCGAATGCACCAAGACCAGTACGGATGTTCGACCAGCTGACCACTTTGGTGTCATTCGTTCGCTTTAACAACGACTCGCAAATGTTGGCATTTGGTTCTGCAGTGAAGGTATTTTTAAATGAAAAATAGTGAAATCGGTTCATCAACCAATTTTTTTGAGTATGGGTGGAATTCATTCTCCATTGGAATTTCTCTCCCCGTCACCGACTTTCTTTTCAGCGTATGTCCGGTCGCGTGGCCAATTGTTCTTCCGGAAGCGTATTTCAAAATTTCCCTGCTAAACAAGAGCACTTCGCCAGCGACAAATTCACAACTTGCGATTTTTCCCCGAATAGTGCCTTTTTTTCCTTTGGCACAAAACAAGGAAAGATGAGACTTTACCAGTTACACCATTCTGATGTTTACTAAATTTTGTTGTTATTAATTTGATAAATTTTAACAACTTTGTAATATCGGGGCAGGAGGAAGTCGTGGGCGGGGGAGTCGACCCGACTCCTGGGGGAGGGGGGGGGGTTAAAATTTGCCAAGTCCCTGCTTTGGCTCCTTACTCAGGTAAATCCACAACTTTTTTTGCTCTTCAAACCTTTCTTGATGCGAATGAGCCCCGGGGGCATATGTCTTGGTATCTTTTATGGTATAGAAAATTCGATCACACAAATACGAAAAGTATGAATTTCATGTGAAACAAAATTACGTAAGAATTGTTTACAGTGGGTCGCTCCCCCATTTGTCCATTCTCACACAAGTCCTCTCTTCTTTTTGTATTCTTCCAATGTGAGTGTCCGCGAGCTGCTCGTCTTCTGTTGTGTTCGTGGTGCCTGTGAGTCGGTAATTGGCGGCGCTCTCAACGAACCGCCGACGACGGCTAAATGTTTAAAGTCATATCCAAAGAAACAACGATTAAGCTCACCGGGCATTTTTATGTCAATATTTATGTCGATTCCATGTGCGTTGAATAAATCGTGAGTTGAGGGAAGTTGCACTTTTTTGTTTGGAGAGGACTCCGACGAAGACGACAACGAACCCAACGAAGAAACCATCGTGTCCATAACGGATAACTCGGCATTGGCTAGAGCCAAAGGTATTGTAAAGAAGGAAAAGGGATATCCCAACACTACCGCCATTTCCTTCGCCGGCGGTTTTGGACTTCACGGATCCCGAGACCACTTTCATCCGCGCCGACTTCCGTGTGAATGGGTCGTCGTCCTTCTCCTGCTCTTCCCGCACCATTCCGGCACCAAGGAATGTTTGTTTCATATGGTCCCTATTCCGCTGGTTGATGGCACTGATGGCACTTAAGTTCTTCGTTCTTTGGTGTTCCTCAAAAATAACCATTTGTGTATTAACACGGGAATTCCTTCCAATCACAATTTTCTTGGCCTTCTCTTCCAATTCGTTGACTTGCTGCTGCAAGTCGCGCACCCTCGCGACATCGCCGCTTTGTTCTGCTTGCTCCTAAAACAATTTTTTGTTTTTATTATTTCTTTGATTTGTATCATTTTTTAACGAAATGCCCATCAATGACCTAAATAGTGAAAAGATATCAATCTTCCCACTAATCGTCGGCTGACAAACATTCCAATGCAAAATGGATAAAGGGGATGAAGGAGATGAGGGGGGGGGGGGCACTTCTCACATACCATCACATTTCTTCTTCTGTTAACAATGCATACGGCAAAACAAAGTCAAATTAAATAGGAGCAGGAAAACAGTTAGGCAAACAAAAGCATTTGAAAAAGTCGAGAGGAAAGGGAGGGGGGGGGGAGCGGTAAGTTCACTCGCCACCCGCCCCCCAGCAATGGCGCGTTGTTAGTCAACCGCAGCATTTCTTTCCCATTCCGATGTGAATATAGCGCGGCGATCTCTCAAAAGTACCCACTGCAAAATCCACACACTAATCGATGGATGGTCCACGCAATTCAACCAAACACAGAAATATTGCACATTTTCACCGGATATTTTGCCAAAGAAAATAACCGCAGCAACGAGATTAAAATCCTCCAGCCAACTGACCACAAATTTTGTTATAGATCAGTCCTTTCACTAAAAATACGTTAACAAACTGTTGGCATTTCACAGTATCACCCATTTTTCGCATTTTGTTAAATAGGCAATAATAATTTCCCGTTTTTATAGGGAAACAAGTTAACGAGCGCTACACAAATCCAAAGGCAATCCCGCCTCAGTCATCATCAATCATTTTAAAGCATCGACAGACAAATTATAAACCAAAAAATGCTAAATTCGGGGGATGAGGAAATCGAAAGCACGAAAGAAGAAAAACCGAAAATCGTAGTGAAACAGTCAAATGGGTGGGTTCGTTTGAAAATTGAACAAACATTCGGTCGCAACATTAAGACAAGAATTACCGCATCATCAAACTCCTCAGACGAAAATAAAACACTCAGAAAAACATCCCCAAACTAAAGGCTTTGGCAGAATGAACGCCAAAGTGAAATTTATTCCCGAGTCACGAAAGGGGCAGCTCAACACACAATATCTGGCCACTCTCCCAGGACTTCTCAAAATCGTGGAATTGGTTGACGAAATGGCCCTAAATGTATTCTTGTCCCATTTTTCAGATTCTGGGCTTCGTCGCGTTTATTCTTGCAATTTGTGCCAGACGCTCAACAAACTCCGCCTGGGTAGAACACATCACTTTTGAGACGACAATTGTTGTCTCCGTTTTGATCATTCTCTACGTGGTTTTTCCACATTTGACTTTTGCTGACGAACGCACGCGCGAAGGACTCATTGTCGTGGTACGCTCCGAATGTGTTAGTGTTCTAATAGAACACAAATTTGGCAGGAAATGTTCTTTTATGGAATAAACACACTCTTCTTTTTCATTGGGGTTGGTCAGCTAAAACCTATTTTATTAACATTTTGTATTCAGATTTGGCTAATGGTTCATTTGAGTGCGAGTTTTACGGCTGAAGGACGAGGAGCGGCCATTTTGGGATCGGTTGGTTGAGCAAAAACATTTGAGCAAATTCTGATTTTCCAGATTTTATGCTTGGCACTCTGTGTTATTTATGCGGGAGAAGCCTATATAAAATTCAAAGTGTGGACAAATCCCGCGGGAAAAGTGCAACAATCAAAAAGCCAAGCGCAGGGACACAACCAAGTGCCACCAGCACCGACGCATTACGAAGAGAAAACAATCCGACGAAATGAAATGGAGGAAAGGGCAGTCGTATGAAAGGCAACGGACGAACTTTCTTTCCTCTTCACTCACTAACCAATATTATTATTAAACTCACAAAACAATTTGTAATAATAAAAAACCGCAAAAACATTGGCCCACCTTCATTCTGAGCAATTCCGATTTTTGAAAGGCGAAATTGGTCGGTTGTCTTTTGAAGCGCTGCTTTTCTTTGATCAGCAAATTGATCTCCGCCTCATTGTATTTGTAGTTGAGTGCGTCCACAATTTCCTTCCTTTTCCGGTCAACAAAGTCGACGGTTAGCATGGGCGTGTTCTGTTTTTATAAATATTATCCAGAAAAACCCAGAGACTTATAAGCTAGAATGATGCAAAAAAATATTTGGGAATTTTTTTAATCTATAAGCAATTTTGCTAACAACAAAAACCAGCAATGTTGAAAATTTTTGGGGGTGCAAAAAGAACTAGCGCAATGTTATTATAAACAAAAATAGTGGAACGGTCGAAATTCACCGAAGACCGCATTTTGTTGAACCAAAACAGAAACTCGCTTTCCATAATAAGACTGTTGGAGACGAACTCCAACCGATAGACTCGCATTGGCTCGCCATCGCTCACCTAAAAAAACGAAAATGGCATAATAAAGGCTAAAGTTGGTTTATTTTTGGGTAAATTGTGTTCACTTGCCATTACCTTGAGGCGAAAGCCTTTGTTTGTACGGATGTCACTGTTCGGCTCGACTTCGTAAACTTTTGCTGTCTCCACAACTTCGACTACCTGAGCCGCCTAAATTCCAAACAGTTCGCTAAGATTATTTCCGTTTAATATAACTGACGCACTCTGTACACTTGCTTCCCATCCGATTTGTTGGGACCGATTGAAATGCGAACGAAGCAACCGACCACTGTTTTAGCGAAGAACGGAGCATGAACAAATTTCGCGAGCTTTCGCCGGAAAAGTTGGCAACGGATAATTTCATCCCTTGTTTTAATCTGAATGCCAAAATATAAATTCGAAATGCGTTGGACCACCTCTTGTTTGACTTCGGGAGAAGGAGAACGTGACTTGGTCAAGTCGGGGCTGGAGGAACGCGAAGAACTCGTCGACGAACTGCTGCTGCCGGCCGATTTTCCACCTTCGTTTTCGTTGCCAAATATTTCGTCCAAGTCGAGAGTCGCCTTCAATGTCTCCTTCTTCCGCTTTTCTTCGGCTTAAAAAGTTTCAATTACATTTCAATTCATCCACCGACTCTTCTTTCTCTCCAATTGCCTTGTATTTTATTGCGTCGTTTGCTCAATAAGTCGGCCATGGCTTTCTTTTTACTCTGTTTGTTCGCGACTTCGGATGGTTTGTGGTATTCCGTGTCGATTTCGTCGTCCGACTCATCGGGTTCAGCTTTAACCGCACTCTTCGAATGTGATGTCTCTTCCGCGTCGTCGGAACTGCTTTCGGCTAAAAGTTTGGCAAATGACATAATTAGGGCCAATATCTGCTCGTTCGGCGCACCAACCTTCCTCTGCTTCGGATGCCGAGTCCTTCTCGTCGCTTTCATCGTCTCCGTTTGATTCGTCGGACATTTTTCGCTTTCGCTTTTTTTGCCTTGCGGCAACTTCTCCGTCTGCCTTTTTCCCAGCAGCCATTTCGAGTTTCTTTTTTATTTTCTCTCTGAAAAGCATTGGCGATGATTTATATTTTTAAAAATTGTTTCTTAAAACTTGTGTGGAATTATTCCCCCTTTCCCAACCTCGTCTTCATGATTTCACGCTGCTCGAGTCGCTTGTAAATTTCAATTTCTCGCTCCTTTTCAGTCATTTTGTCGAATTTTTCTCGCTCTTCGTCATCCATGAGCAGGTCATAATCCTCATCCTGTTAATGGTTTAAATATATGATTATTATTAATTGAAAAGAATCACCTTCTGATTCGGGTCGAATTCTTCTTCTGATGAAGAAACTTTTTGCCTTTTATTTGTCTTCATCTTTTTGGCTTAAAAGAAGAAAGAAGATGCAATCGTTAGGCAATTGTTAAGCGAATAAAAATTGAAAAACACGCAAACGGTAAAAAACATGTAACAGTCAGTGAGTGAAATTTGGGGTCGAAAACCAAAACATTCGCGATTTACAATTTATCCTATCAAAAATGTATCAATTATTTTTCGCCTCCCATTATCGATTTTAACAATTTTGGGGAGGAAATAAGCAAATAATATATTTAAGTGGAATCGGGCTCAAAAAATCAGATTTTTATGAATTTTTTGCGGCACTTTTCCCCTAAAAAACTTTTGGGAAATGGGCGAGGGAGTGGGTCCGGCGTTGCCGATAGGCAGCGTCGGGGAAAATTTTGAAAATTTGAGTGCAATTTGTTAACAGATTTTGCCTAAAGAATTGTTTTGTCTAATTTTACGATTCTGGATTAAGATCTGTTTCTCTTCGCAAAAAGATTTTTAACCTTTTATTTCTTGTATTAGCAAATAAATGTTGAGGGAAACTGAGCCCATTTCCATCAAAATTGTCGAGGCGGTAATGTACGGGTGGGCTTTAATGTAGGTGCCTATACGTGATAAAGCCACTGTCAAACGAGCTAAAGCCGAAACTGCCCTTTGTTTCCGATGTCTCTGTTTGTTCGAACTATGAGTATTTGGTAGCAACAGAATTATAATTGTCAAAAAAAGAAATTTTTTCATTTTCTAGAAAATATATTCATAATTCGTAAAGCAATGACAAAAACGGGAGAAGAGAATTGTGCCAGCCGTCGCGTCAGCTAATTGAACATTGTTTTTGAGAAGCCGCCGAACGAACGAACGAGAGCGGGGGGGGGGGAAGGGAATTATTTGTGCCAGCCTACAAATTCGTTTTTGCTTGTTCCACTTAGGACAGGCAATTAATCGTAGATTGAATCGGAGTTTGGCTGCGCTCTCTTTTCTGGAGGAAATTCGAGTTGTGCCAGCTTTTTACTTGCTTCGACAACGAGCGACTAAAGCAGAAGTAATTTTTCTAATTTTGTGGCTTAGAATTAAATTTTTTAATTTTTTTTTTGTTTTATTGAAATCCCCAAATGTCGGGTCCCTAAATGTCGGGTTGCCAAATGTCCGTGGTTTTCTTAAGTGTCTTTTGCTCAAATGTCGTTCGGTCTCCAAATGTCGGGTCCCCAAATGTCGGGATCCCCAAAAGTCGGGTCCCCAAGTTGCAAATCCCCAAAAGTCGGGTAGCCCAAAATTGGGCCGCTGTGTATATTGTAAGACATATTCTAATTAACATAAATTGCCGAAGCATTAAGCACAATTTCACACTCATTTTAATCTCTTTTCATTTATTTATTTTCTGTTAGCCAATAGCGATCGATCCCACACTCCTCCCTTTCCATTTATGTCTATTTAAGCTGCGATCTCTCCACTTACGATCACTTAATCATGATTATGTAACTTTATTTAATTTATTTAATTTTTGTATTTTATGTTTTTATTTGATTGTATTTAAATATTTGATTCCATTTTATGTAATTATTTTATTTATTTATATTTATTTTCCATGCTTTTCCGAGAATAAAGCCATTCTTAAAATGGAGTTGGAGTTGGGGAGGGAAGTGGGACTGATCACCCCAGGACCCCCTCATAAAAATGATTGGAATTCTGAGGGTTGGGATCCCAAAGCCTAATTCAGCACGTTCCACTGGCATGTGTGTTATTATATGATCCCCCTAATTTTGCGTCAATTAAATTTGTTATACAATATGCCATATAATTTCAAAATTAAGAGTTTGTTTAAGAAATCAGAACTAAATTTGGTCACTACCCTCAAATTAGAACATTTCTGTGAAATCACAACAAATCACATAGGCATTGACTAAGTAAAAAAAAAATATGGCCTAGGAAACAAAGGAAGTCACTGATTGGACGCGTAAACTTTGAATGGACAACTGGAATAGAGCAGTTTCTTTTTGTCGAACAGTACGAATCGGCAAATTGGAGCAGTACGAATGCTTAAGGATGTCTGTACGTTATTTGCGTGCAGATGGTGATCAGTTTCTTAGTTGCTAAAGACAATCAAACCTCGTGTGACAAAATCTCTCTTGAGAAACTTAAAACTTGATGAAAGTCTAGTAAAAAAAAACTTAAACGCTTTACCAATTTTACAATTTTATTAATGTTTTGCTCTTATTTTCTTTATTTTGTTCTCTTCATCCATTCATTGTCCTTCTTCCTTTTGCATTCGCTTAGTTACCATTATCCCGTCTTTCCCCCCCCCCCCCATTCATCGTTCATCCTTTAGCCATCCCTTTCATTGTCTTTGTTCGTTTACATGAACATTGAGACGAAGAAAAAGCAATAGGCGTGTGAAGAATCGACGAAAGCGCTATGGAAATGGAAAACAATCGTTTTACCAGCTGACAACAATAAAAGAAGAGTCACTGGCCGACGAGAAGTGGCGGAGAGAGAGGAAGCGGTCAGTTGGTTGGATAGGAGAACCGAACAGTGAGTGCTGTGGACAGCGCACGCCCTAACAATGATTGGTCTTTCGGCTTACCGCGACAGCATCAGTTGTTATGGAGCACCATCACCACTGTCAAACCGATAGCAGCAGAGATCAACTGTTAGCACTTATCCTCGTAGCAATGATTGCATCTCATTCCTTTAAATTAAACTAAAAAAGAAAACAACAAAGTTTTGGCTGTTTGGAATTTGAAAAACGTCGTGGGTGGTAAGTGGCCTTTCCTTTCCGCAGTGCTTACTTTACATAAACACTTTCTCCTTACACCCACCGCTCTGTCCGTTATTTTTCATTTCCCAACCGCAATTATTTCACTCCGCACTTTCTCTCCATCACTTCTTTCCTTTGGTTCGTAGATAGAATCGTCATTTTAAATCGATTAAATAAATTCCTCCATGGGAAGGATAATGTTGGGGAATGGAATGCGATGTTTCTTCCAGTAGACTAATCGGTGCTGCACACTTTTCTTCGCCAGGATCTTGTTGTAATCGTTGTTGACCATTTGCAATTATGTCGATGCATCCCCCCTCAATTGCCCAAATTGGTCAAGAGAGGCCATCTCCCGCAAATGTTCGCTTTTCTTCTTCTTCTTCGTCATCGTCTTCGATACTCGCTCCCTCCAAAAATCACGGATTCTTTTTCGAGTCGTCCAAATCAGAACTCGAAACTGCTCATGCCTTCAACTCAGGAATGGAGATGAACAAGAAATGCAAGAAGAGCAAGCCGTTCGGAGGAAAAAGTAGTCGCTTTGTTCTCTCTCTCTCCTTTAACCTCTTTTTATTGCAGAAAAGGACAAGGACAGGTCCACCGAGAAGCCCGTTATTTCGCTTCCATCAGACTTTCAACATACGGTTGGACAATTTCAGAATTACAAAATCTAATTTAAATTCCATGCCTTTTGCTTAGGTTCATGTTGGCTATGACCCGGTGACTGGCGAATTTACGGTAGTCAATTATATTGTATAAAAGACGGTAAAATAAATAAAAATAAATTAAATTTTGAGGGAATGCCCAAAAGTTGGGAACTTTTGCTGCAACAAAGTCAAATCAGCAAGCAAGAACAGCAGCAGAACCCACAAGCGGTGCTAAATGCCCTTAAATACTTCACGAGGACCGAAGGGAAGGACCAAAAATGGCTGCAGCCGAGCAACAGTTTCGAATGTATGAAATTATTTATTTTGTCCAAAATTTTTTGAAACGGTGTGTTAAATCGTAAAATTCTCACGGTTTCAGCTCCAACACTTTCTTCGATATTCGAACAGCAAGTTTCACTGGACAATCGGATGAGTCACAATATCAACAATAATTATTCGTCCGCCTCTCTGCCCCATTCTCCAAAGCGATTGAATGCAACTGTCCCTCCGTATTACTCAAATAAGGGTTGGTTCAGGGAGACGGCCTATGGGAGGGCGTCCACGGGGTAAATACGGCTCTATTGCACTTTACACGACCATAAAAAAGGGACTATAAAATATTTACCCCCACCCCAAGGGTTTAAAATTAAGGCAAAAACCCTGCAACGGGGGAAGGGCCACTTACAATTTGCATGTTTCTCTTTTTTGCCATTTATCATTTGTTGTCAATTTTTGTTTTTTTTGTTGTGTTAGATGCATGCCATAAAACAACGAAAATGGAAGCGTCGAGAAGGGAATTTGGCGACGATTGCGATGACCTCGTCAGAAGCAGTTTGCCCCCTGTAAGTCGAAATTCCAACATTTAAATATATTTATACACATAGTAAATTTGGCGCTACTTAAAAAGTCACTTTTGAAAAAATTTTCAAACTTTTTTTTTGGTAAATTTTTTTTTAAAGTCATGAAACCAAGTACCCGGGGATTTTAGAGGTCGCTGATCATGAATATGACAATTAGTTGGCCTATTAAGAAATTTGGCGCTAGTTATAAAGTGACAGATTTTTAATTTTATCAAAAACCAAAGGGGGGACCCTTTTGTTTTACAAAATTTTTTAAGATAAAAAATCGTGAATATACTTTTTATTCACCATAATTGTGATGGTAATGCTTAATATACATCATTATATGTAAATAAACAAAAAAAAAATTTACCAAAAAAAGTGAAAAATTTTTCAAAAGTGGTGACTTTTTAACTAGCGCCGTAAATTTTTATTTATGCCATGTGAATATACCAGGAATATGCGCCGCCACAATTGCCCTCAAAAGACGACGACGACGGAGAAGAAGGGGAGGGAGAAGCACCGCCCATCCCGGAAAGGCCGAAGAAAACACTTTCGATCGTAAGGAAAACACCGAACAGAAAAGGGTGGAGGGGGGGGGGGGGGAAGACAAAAGTGCCAATCGGAAAACGCTAAAACGAAATGCCATTGGACGAAGCAGTCGATCGCTTTGGCATTTGCCATCGATCAACTGATGAATTTTAAAAAGATTGGCTTTTTCAGTACACAAAACCCATCGAACACGAAGAAACCAGCAAAATTGTGCCTGATTATTTGCTTAAAAATGGCAATTTTGGTGGACGCGCAAATGGACGTCGAAGAAGGCTAACCGATTCAGAAGTATTGGCACGACTGAGGACGGTAATTGCAATATGAACAAATCAAGGTTTATTGTAAGTAATTTTAAAGATTGTTAGCATTGGAAACCCCGATCGGAAGTACAGAAAAGTGGAGAAGATCGGCTCGGGGTGAGAACTTTTCACTGGGATAAAACTAAAGACTGAAGCGGACGCGCCATTCTTTCTTAAAGGGCTTCCGGGTCTGTGTTCACGGCAATCGAAGTAAACACCGGTGCCGAAGGTAAAAACAAAAAACATTGGCAATTTGTCTGTGCCGCCGTTTTAGTGGCGATTAAGCAAATGAATCTCAGCCAACAGCCCAAAAAGGAGCTGATCATCAACGAAATCCTCGTCATGCGAGAGAACAAGTGCCCACTGTCCTTTCCCTTTTCTTTTATTCCAATTTCCCTTAGACATCGAAACATTGTCAATTATTTGGACTCCTATTTGGTCGGAGAGGACTTATGGGTGGTGATGGAATATTTGGCCGGTGGTTCTCTGACGGACGTTGTGACAGAGTGCCAAATGGAAGAGGCATTTGCTATTTATGCACTTTTTCGCTAACTTTCGCTTTGCCAGGGAATGATCGCCGCCGTCTGTCGTGAAGTGCTGCAGGCGTTGGAGTTCCTCCATTCCCGGCACGTGATCCATCGCGACATCAAATCGGTTGGCCGACCCTTTCCAAACTCAATGAATTGGCATTTCTAAGGACAACATTCTGTTGGGATTGGACGGTTCAGTCAAACTCAGTAAGAATTTTGCAGCGAAATTCGACTAACCCTTAATTTGTCCATTTCGTTTAAGCTGATTTCGGCTTTTGTGCACAGATCAGTCCCGAGCAGAACAAGCGGACGACTCTCGTCGGGACGCCGTATTGGATGGTAAGAGCAGTGTCAGAAACGCACCCCACCAACTTCTCGATTAAAATCTGAACTTCCACCCAAACCCTTTAGGCGCCCGAAGTCGTTTCCCGCCAGCAATATGGGCCTAAAGTTGATGTTTGGTCCTTGGGCATTATGGCCATTGAGGTCGGTTGTGCCGTGCCGCCCTCTCTCTCAAAACACTTTCAGATGGTCGAGGGCGAGCCGCCTTACCTCAATGAAAACCCACTCAGAGCGATTTATTTGGTATTTCTGAGGGATTGTGGGATGCGTTGCTTTACTCTTTTTTCAGATTGCGACCAATGGGCGGCCCGACTTTCCCTCGCGCGAGCAAATTTCGCCGCTTTTTAAGGATTTTATAGACGCGGCACTTGAAGTATTAAGGGAAATGGCGAAAAGGAATAAATAATGAATTGGCAAAGGTCAACGTCAACTTGCGTCTCTCTGCTCGTGAGTTGCTCCGTCACAATTTTCTCAAATGCGCCAAGCCTTTGAACGGACTCCATTATTTGATCGAAGCGGCCAAACGGTCCATCGCCAACTCCAATTCGTAATCACTTCGAAGGAAGGCCTTTCCCGTGAAGCGGGTCTCATTATTATTATGCTTTTTTTTGCGCTTTTCTCATCGTCGTCACATTTCTCATTGTTTTGATTTTTGGAGGGATAATTCGCTTTCTTAAACTTCTTTTCTCCTTGCCTTTTATGTTTGTTTTTTATGATAAACTGATTCCCAAATTCATTTAATCCACGAGAACGGAGAAGTGGCCACGAGATTCCGGGCGCCTATTACACTTCGAATGCAAAAAAAGGAGGGGGGGAATTAAATCGAGACTGACTCAAAAACAAAGAATGTTCAGACTCGGGATGAGGGCAAAGCACCCAAATGGGGCTCAATTGGGGCGAAGGGGCACGACGTACAGCTGCTGTGGAAGGAAGTGAACGAAATGGCCAACGAGAGACAGGCAAAGAATGGCTGACTGCAACTTGCAATTCTCGCAAAAATTGACGAATTGGTTGCTGTTTGGTTTGGATGAGCACCAATTCCGCTTCTTTTGCTTCTCTTTCGGACTCTCCTAATTGCTCTTAAGTGATTCACTCAATCCAATTAATGTTTTCCCCTATTTTTTTGATGTTTCTCCTCCTCTTCGCTTCTTTCGCGTCGAATTTGATTCTGTTGGCCAAAAGAATTGACGGATTCTCAGGTCTGAAGAAGCAGTGACGAAAAGGGGACGGGGAGGCTATTGCAATTTCAAATGGCATGTTAAAATCGTAGGTTGGGTATTTGAATGTATTAATTGCTAAATATTGTCCTCCCCCACCCCCCCTAATTCGACCCTTCCCCCCCCCTCCATTTTTCCAAATGTTTTTTCCGATGTCAGCCAATGTTCACCAATCTCTCGTGGTCCAATTCTCCGCACTTTCTCAGCAACAACAGCGAAAAGGGACGGAAAACGAAAATAGAAAAGGAAAAGGGGAGAAAAAAATAAGTGGCGAAAGAGAAAGAGTGGTCAGGTGGGAGAGGGAAGGGGAGGAAAAGCGAATTCGGGGGAAAAGAGGCAAAATGAAGGCATCAACAGCAGCAGAAGAGGAAGACGAAGCGGACGAAATGCGACAGATTAAGCGAAGCGCAAAAGTACGCCAAATTGGAGAGAGTGGGAGGACGGAATCAGGCGAGGAAGGGCAAATGGACAGAAGGGGGGGGGGACAGAGCAAAACGGACGCAAACAAAGGGGGGACCCATTAGGACGGCAAATTGGAAGAGGGTAATTAGGTGATTAGGAGAGGATAATTGGAAGGTGCCAATGCCCCACGGGGCCACCTCCCAGCGAATGAATGGATCATTTGCACGAAATTTAGTTTTTGGTACGTCCTGAGAAAGTCCAGTACAAATTTGCTTGCGTTTGCACTGCAAACTGCCAAATTGCATTTGATTACGTCGTTTTTTGCCATTTCGTAGATATTTTTGGCTGCTTCTCCACGTGAGGCTGGTCGGAATTTCCCTGCCCTAATGCCTAAAAAAGGCGACCGTTGGGGGAGCAACGCGGAAGAAGAGCCAACAGCAGAGATGACATTTATGGACTTCTCATTGGTCGGAGAATGAAAACCAAAAAAAATGTGACGCTTTCATCGCGACAGCAAATGGACGACGACGGCCCACCGATCGGCGCGTCCCTCGCCGCCGGGCAACCGCAAATTGTTGAGGAATGCGACGAACAGTGCCATGAAATCGAACGCAAACTGAACGATGTGGTGGAGAAGAATTGGAAAATGGCCAAGGCACGAGAGGCCAAAGGAAGTGTTTTTCTGATGGACGACGACGCGGAGGAGGAGACGGGGCAAACGGAGGACGAATCCGACGGCGGAGCAACGGACGCAAATTGGGCGACGGCGCCGCGGGGGAGTGGCGGCGGAGAAACACAGCGAATACGCAGGAACGGATGCCATTTGGGTGAGTTCACAAAAAGTCGTTGATTTTGCCGACGGAGGGGAGAGGTCGGGGGAATACCCATTAGAGCCCAAAACCATGCGTTTGTCGCACCCTACCAAAAAAACAATTTCAGAAAGATTTGTTCCAATTGGAAACTGCACAAAGCACGGCTTCGAGGAAGCGATGGGCGACGAAAAGTTATGCACGGCGTGTCAGGGGATTTATGTGCTGAATCGGTAAAAACAGAGAAAATGGCAATTGAATGCGCAACGCTTCAGAGAATGTTTTCCAATGTTTGTCAATTCGGTGGTAAGCTATTAATGAAAACAATCAATGAATCAATTACCTAATTAATTAACTAATTGTTTTAAATGCTTTCGACGCTTCTTTGTCAAATTGGCTATTGTTTCCAAAGGTTTGCGATCGACGAGAATTCGAGTGCATTTACGACCGTTTCTCGGGAGGTGCCCAGGGAAAGTGCCGCCCGAAAGTGCTCAGTTTCAAGGCGAATTTATTCGAGTGAATTCCAATTTCACACAATCCTTGGGTTAGGTGATGCGCAACAGAGGCACAGGGGAGGAATGCGAACAGTGGGGTTTCGAATACATCGAAGTGCCGGTCGCCTGTGAGTGTTATCTGAGCAAGGTGAGGGGGAGGGGGGGGGGGGGGGGACACGTCAAATGGGAATTCCAAATAATAAGCCAAGGAAATTTCATGTGCTGTGCAGAGATCGATGTGGCTTGAAGCGGTGCCTCCATCAATCGGAGACGAACATTTGTTATAAATTGTTTCTCGAATATTTAAATTTACAATTCTAACAAATGTTGGTTTACATTAGAATACACAGAATTCAAAAGAGCATTTTCTTCTTAAGGGTAGGGAGCATCGAAATCCATCAGAATAAGTTTTGTGTCCTCAGTGCCATTACGAGAACCAACGGCACACATCTGAAAAGAACGGGGAATGAGCGACATTCCACCGGAAGGGCACCAGCAGAGTCGGCGTCGCCTTCATTCTCCAAACGCAACCCCCGGCGCCCTGGGAAGCGAGTCGAAGCAAATCGCAGACGAAAGTCCCTTGGAAAACAATCAATTTCTGACCCGAGCAGAAATCCGGAACACCTTCCATCACGTCCCAAAGTTTCACAATGCCATCATCGCCACTCGTTGCCACCATTCCATTGTCCAGGAAACGAATCCCCGTCACGGCCGACGCGTGTTTGTTGGGTCCGGCAAAAGTATGGACACAAGTGCCGTCGGTGATGTTCCACACCTAACAAAAGTCCAACAAAAATATGTGCAAACAAAGAATTAATAAAATATATAAAATTATTATTTTTAAATAAAAGTGTAAAAACGTACTTTGATAGTCGAATCGGCGTTCGCAGACACTAAAATGTTGTCTCGTAATTTCATGCCAGAAGTGAGTGATTGGTGCCCGACAAGCGTTTGTCTAATAGCAAGGCAATAACAATTCCAATGACTTTTGCCGTTTCCAATCTCACAAGCATTCGCCGGTGTCCACGTTCCACACCCGAATTGTTGTGTCGAGACTTCCCGAAATGAGCAATTTCCTCTCACTCACAAACTGAATTTACATCGAGAATTAATGGGCTGTGTTTGTCTTCCCACATGTATCGAATAGACTCTGTTCGTGTGCCCTTCCAAAACGTGCATTAACGAACCGTCCGCAGCATTCCACACGTGGATATTGTTGTCATACGCACCCGACACAATCACTGAACCGTCAAATTTAACACAACGAACCGCAGCCTAAACCAATGGAAAGTGAAAGGGAACTGAAACGAAATTGCATAGAATGGGGGACAAACAAAGGACAGTCGTACCACGTGCCCGAAAAGAGTTCGAATGCATTGACCCGCAACAATGTCCCAAACTTTGATGGAACAGTCCCTTGACCCGGTGACAAGACTAAAAATGAGGAGTTCAGACAGAAATTCAAAACATTTATTTAAAAAAGAACTTTTACATGTCCTTGCGCAAAGACATGCACCGAACTGTGCTCGTGTGACCGTTAAGACAATGAATCAGAGTTCCCTTTTCAGTGTCCCATACGCGAACTAAAACGAAAAATATTTAATTATTTGAATTCGGGGATAACGAAATTGGTTAGTCAGAACAGAACACCTGTCCTATCCGTGGAACCACTGACAGCAATTTTGCCATCCTGTGAGAGCTGAAGTGCCCAAACACCGCCAATGTGTCCGTTAAGGACGTGGACACACTTAAACGGCAAATGGAGGGTATGAAAAGCGCAACAAATTGGCAACCGTTCCCGTCGCAGCAGACCAAACGCGCAAAGTGCAGTCGTCAGACCCAGTGACAATGAGGTCACCTCGCAGCTTCAGACACGTGATCACCTAGTTGCAAGCCGAGTTATTCGGGCAAATGCTCTGTCCGCCCTTCACATGTTCGTCATGTCCCCTCAATTGACAGACAGCAGTCGGTCTTCTCAGCTTCCAATTGTTTGACACACGAAGACTCCTCAGAAAAACGGCCTTCCATCGAGAGCGGTGGAGACACAAGGGCATTGGAGATGGATTTGGGGGAGGAAAAGCGACAGACTTCGCACGCGAACTGTCATTATAAATGTTGGCTAATTCGGAGCTGCTTTCGCCCCCTGTGTCACTTCTCGCCCAATTTTCCTTGCGACAAATGCTGAAATTTCGAGTGTCGAGCATAAGATTATTAAAACGGTTACTTCGGAGGAAACATTTCATTTATCGAATGTTGACGACATTTTTCTGCCCAAAGCAGTTTATCCTCGGACAAACTTCTCCAAAGGCGAGAGACACCGGCAGCAGACAAAGCGAGATCAGAGGGCGACAAATAACTGATAATTTTCAGCGAAAGCTAAAGCATTTAGTAGATTTATTGTTACTAAATAATTTATCATTTAAATCTTCACCTCTTTTGGAAGAAATGAAAGAAAATCAATTTGAAAGTACGGCTCAATGATCGTTTGTAAGTGTTTAATTTGCTTTTGCGTGCAATGGGGAACTAAGGCATCCAATGCTTCAATTTGTAATATTTCGGGCATATTCTGGATAGGGTGGCTATGTAAATTTTATGAAACTAACCAAAAACCTGAAAAATGGCCAACCAATCATTGATAAGGAAACATTCCTGATTCGAAAGTGACCTTAAAAATGCTTTTTTGAGAATGCTCGGAGAAATAATTAACCAAAACGGTTACATATTTTGGTGGTCAAAACGACGTTTTGTCATCGCCATATTATTGATAACATCGACTGTAGCCTCGTCAATCCGTCGTTTCTACAGGAAAATAAATGAAACAAAAAAGGCAAGATTTGAAAGGCTAACGGAGACTTACTTGGACCTGGTTCTTTTCATCTGCAATTAAACTTTGGTCATTTTCGTCGCTCATTTAATAATAACGAATTACTTGAAAGGTTAACATGACATGTATGCAATTTCTAATTTAAAATCTGTCTTAAAATTAGGTATACCTATTTTTTTTGGTACTTGTGTGTTATCTGTGGGCAGATTTTCAAAAATTTTATGTTTTTCGCAATAATTTTTTTCTTTGGCATCCAAATCCAAGATTGTTGGTATCATTCGAAAGCTTAACATGTTTCGAATATAATTCTATGTACCACTTCACGATTAGACAATTACCAAAAAAGTTATACATGAAAATTGCGAAAAGGTCGAAATTATGAAGTTTTTTCTTAATAAAATTTCGTTTTTTGTAAGACTAATAGAGCATATGAAGAGCTTTCGAATGATACCAACAATCATGGATTTGGATGCCAAAGAAAAAAGTTATAGCGAAAAACATAAAAATTTTTGAAAATCTGCCCACAGATAACACACAAGTATCTTTTTTTTCTTTTGGATTTCACCTGGTTTCATTTTTGAAAAAAATATTTCCAACTATTTTTTGCGTTTTGGCTTTTTAACAAAATGCAATAAAAAGGAAAATGCACCCCTAGGAAATGAAAAATTTCTCAAAAATTCATTTCCAACATTTATTTATTCAATTTTAAACAATTATAGCATAGAATTTTTGGCTCTAATGCACTTTATGAGTCCATTCGACTTATATGAGTCCAATCGACTTTTATGAGTCCAAAGATATTTTATGAGTCCAATCAATTGACAATCCCGGGTTTTTATACAATAATTTGGTTCATGTTCGAACAAACCCTATCTTTTTGGTATCATTCGAAAGCACAAAGTCTAACGAAGCTAAAATATATAAAATCGCAGCGTTCAGGCAATTACCAAAAAAGATTTGATTAATTAAGTAATTGCTGATTATTTTCGTTTGTAACTTTCTTGAAATGTTAGAATTCTCTTGTTTTCTCGTATTATTACATTATTTAGACTTTTTGCTTTCGAATGATACCAAAAAGATAGGATTTGTTCGAACATGAACAAAGTTATTGTGTAAAAACCCGGGATTGTCAATCGATTGGACTCATAAAAGTTAAATTGGACTCATAAAAGTCGATTGGACTCATAAAAGTCGATTGGACTCATAAAGTGCATTAGAGCCGAATTTTTTATAAGTAGACTTTAATTAAATCAAAATCAGCAAATTACGAATGAATTCTCCTGTAATTTCCCGCGGAATGCATGGTTTTTCAACTACTATCTCCAAGAGATTCGCATCAAGCATTAGGTTTTTGAAATTATGATTGATTCTTTACTGTTTTGCCTTTTCAGCGAAGGACATGCCGAATATTACCGAGAGTTCAATCGACTTGCTTCTGCTGGAATTTGGGACCAGTTAAACATGCGACCAAAAGTTTTCAGCACTAAAACTGAGAAAGCAGCGGCTATGAAAGTCTGGCAAAAAATGGTTTGTTGTTTTCCTATGGTTTTCGAAATAATTTCGAAGCACTTAAGCGGTAATAGTGTAGTTTGTCCCCTCTTACTGGTTCTTATACCCAAAATGTTGAGGCAATGTGGCATCATTATAAGCAATTCCGACCACGTAGCGGAAACACTGCAAACACATTTGAAAGTTACTTCCCCGAGTTTATGTGGCGCAAGCATTTTGGCGATACCGTTGATGTTTTTTATAATTTTTGGTCTCGTGTCACTGAACTATACCTATGTGAATGAATTCAAAGCTTTGTTCTTCTGCAAATTTGTTCTTTCGTGCATCGTAATCGATTTTGGACAATAAATGAGAATTTTTGAAAAAAAATGAATTTTCGACTTTTGTTCGAATTTGGGTCCGGGGTTCGAAATTGGTTGCAATGGAGGTCAGATTCGTGATCAGCGACCTCGAAAACCCCCAAAAACATGTTTCAATGAAGAAAAAAAATTTGAAATTTTTTTTTCCAAAATGGGGGGGGGGACAAACTACACTATTACCCACTTAAGCTTCCGGAAGATGCCGGTTGGTTCGATAGGCGTCCTGGTGGAGTTTTTCTCAAAATGCTTTTGCACATTTCTCTGGCCTGCTTTGCTGTTTTTATGATTCCCTACACTTACGAAAAAGTCGTGCCCGAAGAATACCGTTGCAAGATCAAATACAAAAAGAACGACGGACACCATTAGGTGTATTGCTCACTCATTAGGAAATGTTCATTTGATAAATATTTTCCAATGATTTCGTTTTTTTAATACACTGTTTTTTGCTCGGCTTACCTCTCATTTTAATGACTGCTTAAATGATGTGTAGTAAGTCACATGATGTCTTCAACTGACGTGAAACTACCGCATCCATTGAACGTGGGCGAAGGGTTAACCAATGGCGAATTTTCGGAAATAATTGTCGCGTCGAATGCCGCAACTCCCAATGACTTAACACCTTTGCGCGATAGAGAGAAAGCAAATGGAAATGTGGGATTTTCAGAAATAATTTGTGTAATAAAATTGACCAGGACACTGAGGAAGGCAAAACCGTGGAAACTCAGCACCCAATTGTTGTGAACATATCCGATGCTCTTTCGGAACGTGAGAAGGTATTGAAAAAACATGCAACAATTCGGGTAATGGTAAAGAATTGTGGTCCCTATTTTAACTTTTTATTTTGGACTAAAATTCAGTTTCTGGGGGTTTTCGAGGGTGCTGATTATGAATCTGAACTCGGATTTGCCCAATTCCGGACCCGAATACGAACAAGAAGTTGAAAACCAAAATATAAGTTATAATTTTGGCGAAAATTGCGCATTTTTACACAATAACAATAGAAGCATTGCTTTACATCAAAAAAAAGTTGTTAAATGGATTAGAAGCATTTACCCCAAGAAAAATGTAATCCTTGGAAAAAAATTTCAACTTTTTGTTCGGGTCCGGGGTTCGGAATCATTGCCCAATTCGAACCATGGCTATCAAATATGCTTTTTTAGACTTATTGTCAGGTAATAGTACGGAGCCACCCCCGCTCCCCTCGTTCAAATAAATTTTTTATAAATTTACGGAGCCGAGAAAAATTCGACCAAATTCGAACCCCGAACCGGACTCGAATAAAAATTCAATTTTCTACAAAATTAAAAATTGTGCAGTACACGAAATAAGACGGAAAATACGCTTCTGAAAGCAAGACAAATATTTCGTACATTTAAAACTTTTGTTGCATATTTTGTTATATTGAAATTCGAATTGTAATACGATAAAATGCTTTTAGGTCAAATACACTGTTCAAACAAAGACAAATGCGCCCGAATTTGCTAGGGTGGAAATGTCCGTTGTGAGAGAGCATGACGAATTTATTTGGCTACACAATTGTCTCGAAGACAATGAGGAATACGCCGGATTCATTGTATCATGTTGACATTGTCTCCTTTCCTCCCGTCTCATAATACGGTTTCTTTTTTTCAGATTCCCCCCGCACCGCCTCGACCCGATTTTGATGCATCTCGCGAGAAACTTCAAAAACTTGGCGAAGGCGAAGCGACGATGACAAAGGAGGAATTTGTGAAAATGAAACAGGAATTGGAGCAGTGAGTCCTTTTTTGTGTTACTTTTTAATTTACTTAATTTGTCTGTGCATTTCATCAGGGAATATTTGGCAACGTTCAAAAAGACTGTCGCGCTTCATGAAAAGTTTTTGACTCGGCTTGCTGCTCACCCCGTTTTTCAAAAGGACCAAAACTTTCGCGTGTTTTTGGAATATGAAAATGATGTAAGAAATCTTTGTTTTCAATTTACTAATTATTTGCAACTTTCGTTTAATTTTCAGCTCTCAGTTCGAAGTCGAAACAAGAAAGAAATTGTTGGTTCCATTTTCAAAAGGTTCACTCAAACGGCCGACGAAGTTTTCCTCTCTGGCCAAGTGCTGTCTCTTTTTTCGTTTTTGTTTTTTTGTTCATTCGCCTTAATGCAAGAAAACCTTTCCAGAAAGATGTTGACGATTTCTTTGAGCATGAGAAGAATTACCTTGTCGAATACCACACTCACATTAAAGAAGCGACTGCCAGGGCCGACAAAGTTTGTCGGATCAGACAAAGTGAGTGCGTGAAAGATCGAAGCCAAAGGCTTTAACTCCTAAAATGAATGTCATTCAAAAAAATCTCGATTTCTACAAGGGTTACTGGAGTAAAAATATTATAGTCACAAAGATTCTAAACATGTTTTGGAAAATAATAATAATTATAAAGTGATTTTTAGCCTGAATCTTTAGACTGAAAAATATCCCATATCATTTTTACGAAATTTCTTTTTAACTATCTGGTACTTCATATAACCATTCGTTTTTTAGAGTCTAATGTAGTTGTGACTTGAGCAGTACCTTACGTTTCTTAAGGAATTCCCTCCTGCTGTTGGGCCGTATTCCGTTTGCCCACCCCATTCCCCCCCCCCAATTTCTGTACTTTTGACTTGACATTAATCTAATTCCCTTTTTTGGATACGCTTTCCACTTTCCCTGTTTATTTCTCCTTTTTCAGTTTAAGTAAATTAAGAATTGTTAACCGAGTAAAAAATACTGTTTTCACAGCTGTTGCCGACACTTATGCTCGCATTTCGCATGGATTGGAGAAATTTGGCCAATTGGAGGCTGCGAGTGGAGAGAAGGAATTTGGGCAATTTCTGGGAAAGGTCACAACTTCCTTTGAAAAGCTGAAGAAAGCTGAGGCGAGGGTTGGCACCGACGAGGAATTGAAGGAGGTGGACACGTTGCGTTATTTTTTGGGCGAAACGCAAGCGGCCAAAGTGAGTTGGCTTAACTCATCATCCCCCAAATGCGGTCTAACTGTTAAATCCGTGGTCAGAACCTGCTCTACCGAAGGACGCGATGCTTGGCAAATTACGAAACGGCAAACAAAAACTTGGAGCGCTGTCGAGCACGAAACAGAGACATTCTGAAGGCGGAAAATGAACAGGCCGAGGCATGCAAGAAGTTCGAAATGATCAGCAAATTGGCCAAAACAGAATTGACAGAGCTGAAGAAGGAACGCATCGCGTCATTCAAGAAGAATTTGTCCGAGTTGGCCGATTTGGAGGTTAAACAGTCGAAGGTAATTTACCTTCGAGACTGAAAAAATGGTCAAAATCGGAGAAATTAAGGCAAAGATCGTAATCCTTCAGTCTGCAATCGCAGCATTAAACGAAATGATTGGAGCACAAAACAATTGACGGGAAGGGGCGGAGAAGAGAAGCGATTTGGCTAATGGACACACCCACAGACAGACATCAATCAAATTACAAATTCCCACAAATATAAATATGAATATTTTATATATTTTTTCTGCTTTTCCATCCCCAGAGACTAATGAATTATGTCTTTGTTTAACTTATTTTTTCTGAAAGTTATGTTATTTCGATAAAAACAAAAGCTTTGTTCCTTTTGTTGCTCATTTAAAAGTTGCTTGGCACGTTTTTTTCTTTCTTTCTTTAATTAATTTCGTGCAGTGATGAAATGCCCTTATGAGAATGGCTGGAGGGGATTTGTCCGTTGGGTGCCAATGGCCGGGGTCGAAAGATGAGTACGAACTTCAGGACGCAATTGGAGTTGGTGCCACTGCGACTGTGTTTAAGGTGAGGAGGCCATTGCTATTGGAAAGGATTGGACAAAACTGGTTAAGGCATTCTGCAAGTCGAAGAACGAAATGTGCGCCATAAAAAGCATAAATTTGGAAAAGTGTCAGACTTCGGTGGACGAATTGTCGCATGAAATACAGGCGATGTCGCTGTGTTCGCATCCAAATGTCGTCAATTACTACACTTCCTTTGTGTGTTTTGGGAATGAACGCCCTTTTGCCAATTGTCAGACAAAGTGCCCATAATTCTTGGACCAATTGTCCGTTTTGTTATCCCTGTCTACCATGGATAGTCCCCTTTTCTTATTCGTAATTTTCTTCTAATGCCTTAAAATTAAACCTTTTTAGGTCGTCGGGGAGGAACTTTGGGTGGTGATGCGTTTGTTGAACTGTGGTTCAATGTTGGACATATTGAAGAGAAAAATAAAGGCATGGTCCGTCATTATTTTCCGAGAGAATTAACCAAATTCTAATTAGGCAATTGGCAAAGACCAGGCGGCCTACGGAGTGCTCGACGAAGTGATAATTGCGACAGTTCTTAAGGAAGTCCTCCGGGGCCTCGAATACTTCCATAATTCTGGCCAAATACACAGGGACATCAAAGCGGGTCAGTCATTAGCTGTTTAGGCCTACTTTTCCAGTTGCTTGTTAGGCAACATTTTGTTGGCCAACGATGGGACCGTGCAAATCGCTGACTTCGGAGTGTCCGGTTGGCTGGCGGCCAGTGGGGGAGACCTTTCCCGACAGGTGGGCATGCCGCCGTTTCCGGACTTCCGATGTATGCCCTTAAGAAAGTTCGGCACACTTTCGTCGGCACTCCCTGTTGGATGGCCCCCGAAGTGATGGAGCAGGTGTCCGGTTACGGTCGGTTGTTCAGTCGGTGGTGTGCTGGTTGTTTCCAATTCGTCTCTTAGATTTCAAAGCGGACATTTGGAGCTTTGGCATTCTGTGCATTGAGCTCGCCACAGGCACCGCCCCTTACCATCGCTACCCCCCAATGAAAGTGCTGATGCTGACCCTTCAGAATGACCCGCCTTCGCTTGAGACGAACGCCGACCGAAAGGAGCAGTACAAAGCGTACGTTCCTTTTTGGGTGGGAAATGGAAATTCCAATTTTAAGATACGGGAAGAGCTTCAGAACTGTGATAAAGGACTGTCTGCAGGTTTGGAACGGGGCGACAAAAGGGGCGAATGAGTAAAACGATCAGGTTTTTTGTAGAAAGACCCGTCCAAGCGGCCCACTGCTTCGGAACTTCTCAAATACTCCTTTTTCAAAAAGGCCAAGGACAAAAGTTGGCTGGTCCATTCGCTGATTGAGAATCTCGGCTCGGCTCCATCAATCCCAACCATTCCCAAAAAGGTTGGTTTTGGCACAACAACAGAAAAATGCCAGTAGCGAATTGAATTCGATGGGTTTTGAAGGTTGCAAGTGGCAAGCTGAAGAAGGACAAAGATGGAAATTGGGAGTTCGAATATGACACTTCGGACGAGGAAAATTCGTCGGACCCCGAAAATGCGACCATTCAGCAAAGCGCAAGTGGGGAAAGACCAACTGTCTCCAGGGCATCGAGCGAAGGCAAAGGGGAGGAACAAATGCCGCCGCTTCAAACACTGAACTTGGTTTACAAATAGGAAGCATTTTGCAAGGGGCCGACCTTCCGTTTCCTAAAGGTTTTGCGGGTTCGGAACCAGCAAAGGGAACTGAACGACATCAAATTCGACTACTCTCCGAATGCGGACAGTGTGGACGGGTCAATTTTTAAAAATCAAACCGAATAACGGAATACGCTCCCCCTGACAAGCCGAATTTAAATATTTAAGCCAAATCTTCCAGAATTGCTCACGAACTCGTCACCGCCGAACTCATAGATGGCCATGATCTCGTCGTAGTCGCGGCCAACCTTCAGAAACTGATCGACTTGGCCCAGAAAAAGGCGGAAAGAAGGACGATCACTTTCGCTCTCAAGTGAAGCAATGCCCAACGTCTTTTTCCTTCCAATTTCGCTTTAGTTCCGGCGTTGCATCCAATGAAATTCCCGACGAACGTTCTTTGACCGGTTTTGCTCAGCTTTCACTGTTAGATTAATTGGTTCTTCCATCTTCTACAACCATCCTTTTTTCACAACAAATCCATCCGTTAAACCAACCGATTTCGCTTGACTTAAAGAAAATTAATCACCGGCGGAAAAGTGCGATTCGTTTCGCTTTATTTTGCTTTCTTTTTGCTGATGCCTTACGAATTCCATTTATTTATGATAACAGTGATTATTTCGAGTTCGATGTTTCTGGCCCAATTGTTGGTTATCGGAAAAGTCACTTTTTGGGATTTAGCAACCGTTAGCTGACAAATAATCGCATCCAAATTCAATTTTCCCCTTCCCCCAATAATTCTAAATTTTGATGATTTCTTTTTGTTTGTTTGTTAGTTTAGAAGCGTGTGATAAAAATGATTTCCAAAAAAATAATAATAACGAACAGAAGTCGATAAACTTGTGTTTTTAATTAATGCTTTTTTGCTCGGTTCTTCTGTTTCCACCCGTATGTAAGGGGAATAAGTAATTTCTGATATTCTTTCGGTGAACTGTTTGATCAGCCTGTGTTGGTCATATAATGTACGGATTGAAACCTTAACAAAATATTTAATCGAAAGTGAGGACTCGGAGAGAAACCATTTTCCCGGTTGGAAATTCCTCCACAACACTTCGTTGGGTTCCGTAGTCCGGGGATTAAGCGATGGTCGCTTCATTTGTAAGTGATCGTGCATTTCTGGCGTTAACTGAGTCAAACTGCGTGAGAAGGCTGTACTTTCCAACGAACTCAAAAGTGATCGCATTAACTTTGCCCGTTGTCCCTTCCCACCTTTGCCCGTCCCAATCAGCGCTCTCTCTCGTTCTTTCCACTTCCGTTTCCCCTCTCCCACCGTATTGTTTATCCGCCCACCGTATCTCCTCCTCTTTCTCTGTCTGTCTCTTTTCCTCCGTACTCTTCACTTCTGTTTCCCTTCTTCCACCGTATCTTTTCTCCATCCACCGTATCTCCTCTTCCCTCTCTTTCTCTGCCCTTTCTTCGTCCCCCTCTTTCTCCCTTCGTCCCTTATCTTCCATTCTCTTCCTCACCATAAGTCTCTGCCAGAAAGGGACTCTTTTTGTGATTGTTTCTTCGCCCATTTCCGCGCCATCTTCCGCCGTCTCTCTAAACATCCTTTGCCGTCTTTCCTGCTGAATTTGCGTTGTGTCTCCCTCACTCTTTCTCTCTGCCAATCCCTCACTTTTCTCTGCAATTTTTGTCCCCTTTCATTTGTATTGGGCAGTAATTTGCTGTTCAAAAGTGCGCCCTCACAAATTGCTGATGAATAGCATCTGTTCGTGTTGGGTTTCTTCGCCGTTTCCTTCCGATTGGGCTCACCTCGTCAGCTGTTGATGGATGTACGCCTTTGCCTTTTTGGGTTCGATCATTCGCTTTTTTTGAATTTTCCAAAATGAATTCTCACTCTGTACGCGTCCTTTTTGTATTTGTTCAGGAAATTGTCATAATTTCCGTTGTTTTTGCAAAAATTCGGTTCACTCGCATCTTCGCATTTGAACGCCAACTTTTCGCCTTCACAATAAAAACACAATCGAATGCCATTCATTGCCTTCCCAACGCACCTTTCTCATAACTGAATTTGGCCCTCTTTTTCAAACAGTACACACTTCGCCTCCCCCAACCCACCAATAATTGAAGCACATAATGCCAAACCCGGCCTGCTCGCATGCGTTGTGCCTTCGTTTCAAAAATGCCGTTCCTTCCACGCGCTTTCATCTAAAAATCCGCTCCTCAATTGTAAATGCTGGCACATGTCTTCTTGTACTTAAGGCATTTGCTTCGTATGGAATTCCAAAGTGACCCTTCCATTCATTCACTTGGAAATTGGACCCGATGGGCTCCGAGGAGCCAAATTTGGGCAAAGTCCACGCGCGGTCGACCACTTTAAGCAGTCGGTTCAGCCTTTGCACGTCCATCTCCGCCACCCGAAGCGGACGATTGGCGTTCGCTCTGAGCGCACTTTGGGTGAACTTTGGCTTATTGCGTCTGTCGCGATCCGTCGATTGCCTAAAATGTCCAAACGGACGGACAAAACAAACAAAGACAAATGGTCGACCGACTGACAAACCATTCTTTGGTCTTTTCAACGGCTCTTTCCAATGCTTCGCCCATCCCTCTGACCGCTAAAAAGAAAATGAAAGAAAGAAAAAAGGACGGAAGAACTTCGAATGGGAAAAGGTGAAGGAGAAGCGAAAGAAACAGTGAAGAGGAGCAGCAAAATGAATAAAGTAAAAGGCAAAGGCATCGAATGGAAAAAGAAATTGGCAAAGAAAAATGGGAGGGAAATGCCATGGCATTCGTACAAAAATTAATTGCCAATTTCCAGTAAAAAAACCATTTTTAAAATTTACGAAATGCCATTTCCATGGAAAGGACAATTCCAGCCAAAGTTACGTGATAAATGATTGACCGACAGCAGTTGACAATGAACAAAGTGTATTTGAATCGCAAGTCAAACGGAGGGACTAAAAATAAAATAACGGACGAATGAATGGACGGACACCAATTCCTCCCTTAAAGACTTTATTCCACCAACGCCCCGGTGAAAACTGTGCCAATGTCGCTTAAATTCGTCACAGGGCCAAAAAGAGAAGCGGGGACGACACTTTCCATCATTTTCGAAAAAGTAAACAAACCGTTTTAGACAAACACTCATTTGCCAGAACCAAAAACGGAAAGGATTTATCAGATAAACGGACATTACAGGAATAAACCAACAAAACGCGGAAAGATCAGAATTTGAACTCTTTGTATTTCTTTGAGGAAGACGAAGTTTTCTTCTGCTCTTGTACTTTTCTTTTGCGCTTAAAAATTAGTAAAATTAATAAAGAAATAAATAATCACTGTTCACATTTTGCTTTGCCGAATGTTCCGCCACCTAGAAATCCAACAAATTATGTAAATCCTTTGAACTGCTCAGAATTACGCTTTACCATGTCCGAGAAGTCCTCCTCATTTTCCATTCGTATCTTCGCCTGCTTTCGAAGTTGTTCCTCGTATTTTCGCTCGAGTCCTCCTTGGTCTTCGAGTTCCTCGGGGTTAAGTGACACTTCCACGCCTTCGTTAGGCACCGGAATTTTGCGCTGCTGAAAGGAAAAGCCTTTTCCAGAGAAGGAAAACAAAGAAAAACAAAACATACGGCGGCGATGTCGTACACATGACTGGTGGCCATCAACTGAGTGCCCACTCTGTCCACCTTTTTCTCTGCTAATATCGTGTAAAGCGGCGGTGCGGGAGTTTCGGGGCCAGAGAGACTAAAGCGATTGTTTAAAGTCCACCACAAAAGGTGAAACAACACCTGCTTTCGTCCATCGTTCGCTTCTTTCGCAGTTCAATTGTTGAACTCGGAGTTTCCACGCCTGGCACCGTCGTGATGCCACTCGGAGTCACGAAACTGTAAACGAAAGTTGCAACAAGGCGGAATTTACCCTAAAAGTCCAATTCAATTTGTTTCGCCGGGAGTTATTCGCCTCAAGGTGTGTCCGAAACATCGAAATAGGACGGACAAGGTGAGTGGTGACTTGTTGTTAGAAAGGAAATTATTTTCCTATGGTACCTACTTTTGGATAAACACTAAAAAAAGATTTTCTGGAGCGAAATCTTCCCCCCCCCCACTTTGAATACGTATGCCAAGCGTTGGTTACCCTTCTGTCGGCGCAGGTGTTACGTATCCGCCCTCCGGGGGAGGCGGTGGCACTGCGCCGGTGCCCTCCTCGTCGTCCTCTTCGGCTTCGCTTTCCTCCTCACTCTCTTCCTCGTCACTTCCAATTTCCCCCCAATGGCGACGTTCAATCCTCGACTCGTCAACGTCGTCAGCCACTTGAGGAACCTGAGAAATGAACAAGTTAGGGCAGGGGTGTATCTAGAAAAATTTTTCGGGGGGGGGGGACCGGACCCGAAGATTTTTTTTTCTCTTCAACTGAAGACCTGTTTTTTTGCAATTCACCGAATAAAAAACTTTTTTTTTTTACTTGCTGGGTTAAAACTGCATTTTTCACTAAAAACAACCCAATTTTGGCCGTTTTAAGGCAAAAATTGTAAAAAATAGTGTAAAATGGAGGTCCGGCGGTGCCGATAGACGCCGCCGGGAAAATTTTTTGAACACTTGAGTGCTATTTGTTACGAAAATTGACTGTAAAATCAAAAATGTACCCATAAAATTTTAGTTTTTTTTTGGGGGGGGGGAATCGAAAAAAGTTTCCATTATTTGCTAGAAAATTTTTTAAAATTTCCATTTCGGGAGGGGGGGGGGAGGGAATTCCCCCCTAGATACGCCCTTGAGTTAGGGACTTTATACTGTAAATTTACATTATCGAATTCGATTCCGAATACTTACAGTCAGTCCAAAAACGTCTCCATACAAAGGCTTTCCGTATTCGTCAACCGGTGGTTTTCCCCAGCCCCCAGCTAAAAAAATAATATTGCAATTGTAAAAAAAGAGCAGGAAATTGCCGTGATATCCGAAGGCACACCCTTCTGGGATCGGACAGTTGAGGCCTTGAATCTTCAAATTCGGGTACGAAGGAGGCGGCCCATAACGCTGCATCGCAATGAGCCACGGAGGCGGAAATTTGTTGGAGTTCTAAAATTCACTGGAATTTACTCTCGGAACAATTTGTTGGCGGTGACCGGTCCAACTGGCATTCCCAGTGCAATTCGAAGTTCATCCGACAAAGTGCCCGGCTTCTTTTCTCGCATTTGCGCTTCCAATTCCTTCCCCTCGTAGTAAAGTTCGCCCATCTTCGTCATCTGTGGTTTTGTCTGCCATTTGAAGAAGGCGTCGTGAAGTTTCTGATAGTCAATGTCGATTCTGCCCAGTTTTGGCCGGGTTCGTTCGCGCATTTTGTTTTTCAGCGATTGGTGCTCCTCCTTTTCCCACATTGTCTCACGCATCTCCATTATCCCCGTCCTCTTAATAAACTCCGGCAATTCAAATGGTGGTCGCTCAAATCCTCTTTTGCCGGCCAAATATTTCCTTTTTGCGTTCCAATGGCGTGGGACCATGACTGTGTTTCGATAGGACTTAAGCTCGACGAGAAGAAATGGGTCACGGGAGGTCACATCGGCCCATTCGACGACGTCGGCCCGAGGTGTGCTCTTGAAAACCATAAAAAAGCATTAATAAAGCATTGTGACTTTTTCGCGTTACCGCCTTTAGGTCGGCCATCGACGGTTGTAGCGCCAGACGCAACTTCTTACGACTCATTTTATGCGCCTCACCTGCCTCTTCAGCTTCTTTCTAAAATGAAAATTAGGACAAAACGACGCGAGGACTCTTCACCCGTCTCTGGTTCAACTCCTCCTGAAGAATTTGTTCGGAAATCGCAGCTTTGCTGAGAGTATCCTCGGGGATTTCGGTCCGAACTTGTCGGAATTGTTCTTCTCGCTTTAATTCCTCTTCTGTTTTTATCTACAACGTATTTGGGTGTATTCGTTCCTAGTATTTTTTTCCTTGCCTTGAATGCATCGAAAATCCTCGAAAAGTAAGAAAAGTTCGGGTCCATCTGGTCGAGCTCGGGCCCTTCCCCAACATATTCAATTTCGACCAAAAGATCGTCGCCAGCAGTGCCCTTCTGCTTCTTTCCCTCCTCCCCTTTTTGAGCCTTTTTTTCCTTCGTCTCCGTTTCATTGCTTTCTTTGACCACTTCCGAAACGTCCTTTTCCTCCTCCGTTTCATTTGTCCCTCCTTCCGCTTCAAATCCACTATCAATTTCATTCACCGCTTCAGGCAGTTCGACTTTTTCTTCACCCAATGTGATGATCGTTTCTTCGCGGTTCTTTTTGTTAGCCTTTTTGGATTCATTTTTCTTTTTGTTCTTTTGTTGCCTTCGTTCTTTTTCCTTAAAAAATGATCAGATGGGTTTTAATTCATATTTAATTCAAAGTACCCGAATTTCCTTTTTCGAGTAGTGATTGGATTCGTCTTCAGAGCTGGACATTTTAATTTAATAATGCTAACTTAGAGCATGTACGGTAAAAAAAGAAAAAAAGCAGCAATAAATCTTTTTTATGGATAATTATCAGGGAACGGATTTATCGTCGGATTGCCGCGCTTTTATTGCCCGGTTTCATTGCCAGCATTTCATTGCGGGGAAGATTTCATTGCCAGTAGGGATCGGATTTATAGTTTTTTCATTATTTTTTTTCCTGAGCTCCCCGTAGCCTAAAATGCACGAAACACGAGTTTTTTCGGCTGTTGTTAAGCTACTTTTCGAGTTATTAGCAACTATTTTCTAGTTTTTTATTTTTAGCAACTAAAAATGAGCTGTCTAAAATTCTTTTCTTGCTACATTTTGAAGCATTTTTTATCCCTTGACAGCTTATAATATTCCTTATTTTTATGCATTCGAGAGCACCTGGGTGGATAAAGATTAAATTTTATTTAGTGTGTAAGAAATGGAGATAGACCTTTTGTCAATCTTTATTAATGTATAACAAATGTCATTTATGCGTTCTTTATATGTTTGAAAACCAAATGCTAATAGATTATTTTAATCTTTATTTTAACCGTGCAAAATTCTAATATCGGCAAAATAATTGGAGCTGAATAACTGTAAGCCTTTATTCAAAGAGCCTTTTGAAAGGCCAACCTTTTTCAAATAAACACATCTTATTATAAGTACACGGTTCATTATTTCGTAATTGAGCAGTAAATTTGGGGAGTTGAAAGCTATATTCTGGCTACATTTTGAAGCATTTTTTATCCCTTGACAGCTTATAATATTCCTTATTTTTATGCATTCGAGAGCACCTGGGTGGATAAAGATTAAATTTTATTTAGTGTGCAAGAAATGGAGATAGACCTTTTGTCAATCTTTATTAATGTATAACAAATGTCATTTATGCGTTCTTTATATGTTTGAAAACCAAATGCTAATAGATTATTTTAATCTTTATTTTAACCGTGCAAAATTCTAATATCGGCAAAATAATTGGAGCTGAATAACTGTAAGCCTTTATTCAAAGAGCCTTTTGAAAGGCCAACCTTTTTCAAATAAACACATGTTATTATAAGTACACGGTTCATTATTTCGTAATTGAGCAGTAAATTTGGGGAGTTGAAAGCTATATTCTGGCTACATTTTGAAGCATTTTTTTATCCCTTGACAGCTTATAATATTCCTTATTTTTATGCATTCGAGAGCACCTGGGTGGATAAAGATTAAATTTTATTTAGTGTGCAAGAAATGGAGATAGACCTTTTGTCAAGCTTTACAGACCAATTGTTGGAGCATTGTTCTAACTCAAAATGCTTCGCGAATTGAGTCGCAAGTAATTCCAGAGCGTCTCTCAATGCTGTGGAAGCGAATAGTTATTCTCAATGAAAAGGATAAATAAAGTCAGGAAATATTGGTATCGGTTCGAATTTATACCTTGTTTTTTAGACTTAGCTCATCAAGAGCTTTCGAATGATACCAAATTTGTGTGATTTTGCCGTTTTAAAAGGTCAGGTGCCTCCCTTTTCACTCAAATTTTCGAGTTTTAAACCGGTTTTTTGGCATTTCCGCACATCGGGAGTGATTTTTATGATGATTAGAGGTAATTAGAGATTGAATGGAACTAGTTTTGGGCGGTTTTTTAGCGGGCCCAATTCTAAAGTACAGCCTATTTATTTTGTTTTATTTTTCTGAAATCCCTTACTCTGTGTCCAAACTTCATGTCGCCGTTTTGACCCTCAGACCCTTGTTTGCTCCTCTCCTCTCCTCCTTACTACTAGTTGTTTTTTTTTATCCTAGAACAAATAATATTTTCGATTCTTAAATATGTTTCGTCGTTTTATTTCATCCGCTCCAAATGTTGCAAAAGTTTTCGGCGGAGTTGGACTGTCCACAGTTGTGGCCGCTGCAATTCCCGACGTTGAATTGAAGAAGAAGCCGGACTGGTACCAGGAGACTGTGCACCGCCTGGAGAAAACGCTCAAGAAACTTAGGTTGAAATTAAGGCTTTCGCAATTTCATTCCTTTTACTAATGTTATTCATTTTTAGCACATATGCTTACATCGAGAACAGTGACATTTTGGAAGACGCAAAGGACATTTTGATGCGGTATTTATATTTATGACTTGTTTTTTTTCAGCTTCACAAGTGAAACATTTGAAGACTTTATTTTCTAAACTGATGCAAAAAAAAATAATTTATAAACCAAACAATTATATTTTTTGAGTTTTAAATGAGTGTAGTAATGATTCACCCATCCCAAATTCAGTTGTGAGAATGTGAATAATTGCGATATTTCCTGGCGTCTCGGTCGCGCTCTGTCAGAAAAGGGTGACTTGTTTTCTGTTGTTGACTCCGAGAATCGAATCGAATTCTTCGCTAAGGTAGGATATTTCGTTATTTCCGGGCTAAAATTTGTATAATTTGGAAAAAAATGTTGTTCGAATCCGGATATTCGTCGGATTTGGTGAGGTACTAGTATTCTTCAATTTTACCGGTGTCAGATTCTGATCTCATTGACCTCGAAAACCCATGGAAATATATTTTCAGGATTTTCTTATGACTAAAAACTTATCAAAAAATGAGGAGGGAATATTATTATTATTATTGTCCATTTCCGTAACTTCGTCCGTTTAGGCCATCCCCCATTTCCAAAAAGCGTTTACTCTCGAGCCGAAGAACGGAAGCGCAGGGGCACACAAATGGTACGCCATCACTCTGAAGCGACTGAGGCTGATCACTTCGCAGCACCCTTATGTGAAGAACGCGAACAAAGAAGTGATTGAACACTTGGAAAAGGCCCACCAAATCGACCCGAAGGACGCAATCACTTGCCATTTACTCGGTTTGCGAGTCCAATCCAATTAATGTTTTGAAAAAGTTTAAGGGGTCGAATGCTTTGAGAATGGCCGTTACGACGAGGCCATGAAACTTTTCCAGGCAGCCGAGGAAATCAAAGTGAGTTTGTATTGCTAAATTGTCGATTAAGTAGTGGTCCAATTTTTAATGAGACGGATAGTGAATGAGAGCACATTGGCAATTAGCACTAATCACTCTTTAGAAGGATTTCTTCCCCTCCAATGTCTATTACATTGGACTCATCCAACACAAACAAAACAAACGCGAAGAAGCCATGGACACGATGAAGAAGGTGCTGAAGATGCACGCGAAGAACAAATACGACAGAAAGGTGAGTCGAGGGACAAAAGCGGATTATTTTTATCATAAATTGGCACAAATTTGTTTTTCCTAAATCATAGAATCAAACATTTAGAAAGCAACTCCTTTAAGGTAATGTATGAATTTTGGAAAAAAAAATTCATACATTCTGGAAAATTTTTTATGGAAAAAGATTTGACGGACAGAAAGAAACACTAAATTTGCAATTGAATGCAAAAGCAAAAATCGAGTATCCCAAAAAGTACTGCATTCCAAGGGAAAATGGTTTTGATAATTGGTCATTTTTGGAAAATTTTCCTATTTACGGAGAAGGGATTGTTGGTAAAAATTTCACCTTGATAAGTCAATGGGAAGTAGGCGAAATGACAAAAAAAATTAAAGAAATGTACAAAAAAAGGAAACAATGAGATAATTAATATACTCAAGGCTATGTTTTTCTCTGCCCATTGAAATGAATCCCTTTAATGAATTTGTACTTTCGTAAATTGTGAACATTTTCCGCTTTTTGCCTTTGCTCATCCAACTTATTTTAAATTCTTCCTAATTCTATAGAATTTCAGTGCTTTTTCTCATTGTTTTGTCTAAAAAGGCATTTTGCAGGCAAAAGCGAATGCCCGAGCACTTCTCTACTTGAAGTACAAGCAAACTCCGGACAGTGTGAACCCTTTCCCGGATTACTGATTGTGCGTGAGGATGGCATTTGGACTGACCAATGCCGGACAATGAATGACTTCGCTAGGAAATTGTAATGTATTGTAATGCCGTTATGTTTCGATGTTTATGTGCTACGGTTAAAAATAAACAAATTCGTATTGTTTTCACTCCAGTTTTGTCAGTTTGGCTAAATTGGCGACTTTTGCCTGGGGACAAACGCCCGTCGCAGCTTCTGAGCCTGGACCAATCGTTCGGCTTCGCATTGGAGTTTATGTTCGATTCGGTAGCCGATTTTCATCTGTTCCACGCAAAAGTCGCCCAAGGCAATGAGTGCGTCTCGCAATTCGACGCTTTTCCCTCCGTTTTCCATTATCACTTCGACCAATGCTTGGCTGAACGACTAAAGTAGTGCCATTTTAGTCCATTGCTTTTCTCCCAATTCTCTGGCCTTCCAATAAGCGCATTTGTAAGTGACGCCCGTGTAACTGACGTGCCTTCCGCCCAATTGCTGTCAATTAACGGGACATGCTCAATCGGTGGTTTTGCTTATGCCTTTTTGCCTGGAGATGTTTGCTGAGAGTGGTGGCATTTGTCAGATGGCCCATCAAATGGACGAGGGTCGGCTCAAAAGTCTGAAAAACGAATGGCAAATTCGAAGGAAGAATGGGCGATGGAAATGCCAATTCGAACATTGGCCAATTCCGTGAACAAAGGGTGCGTTCGGAGTTCACCAGCGGACGAATCCCTCAGAAAGAACAAAGTCAAATTGCGCGGGTCGAGTTGAAAGATTCGGAGCAAAATTCGAATCTGCCGATGGATTTATCGTCGGATTGTACGCCGCTTCAAATCCCTTCCCAAAGTGCCAACCGCAATTTCAGTCCCTTCGTTATCCGTCGCTTTCAGCGTCGCTTTCCACGCCCTCCTCACCAATCCGATTTGATGCGGGTTCAAATCCCCGCTGATGTTAAACATCGGCTCGGTGGACTGTCTGAATGTTCGGTTTTGGTCTCATTTTGTCGCTCAATTAGCAGAATTTGCCTGAGGCAACTTTTTTCCATTTCTCCAACGGCACAATTTGTGCCGAGGACCGAATTAATGTACGAATTGCTGCTCGAACTGCTGGAGGGCGAGTGCATTCCGCTGAACAAACAAAAAACAGTGTGAAGTGTCCTCCGTTTCGCTACCTCTGCTCCAAACTTTGGCTCCGATTGTGCCTTAACCATCGTTGATCATTTGTCCGTTTTCGCCTCCCTTTGTCTGTCTTTTGTCCACCTGGTCATTTGGTGCTGCTGCTGCCGTGCCAACTTTGTCGTGCCGTTCTTCGCTTTTCCCTGTCCTTTTTCTTCCGTTCGTTCTTCGCCGATGCTTCCCTTCTTCTCCTGCTGCTGTTCAATGTGTGCTGTTCTGTTGACTCTTCGTGGTGATTTTGACCCGAATGATTCGTTCCTTTTCATCGCCAACATTCGTTTCGGCATTTCTTGCCCCGCTGAGTTGGCGTTGCCCATTTTTGTGCTTTTCGCTTTGTCTAATTTGGGAGGGGGGCAATGCCAAAGGCAATTGGCACAACTTTTTGGATTTTCAAATAAAGAAAATTGAGAGAGAAAGGGGCAAAGCATTGGCAAAAGCCATCGCATGACTCTCTCCCGCAGAAGGAAACTTCGGCCGACTTTTTGGGCCGTCGTTTCCTTTTCTTCTCAAAAGCCCATTCATTCTCATCGCCTCCCCTTTTTCACATTGACCAATCCCTTGGGATTTTCCATCTTCCCATTTTTTGGAAGCGAACATTTTAAGGGAAAAGTGAACGCGTCACTCTCTGCGGCATTGAATTTTTAAATTTGAGAGATTTTGTGGAGGGGGGGGGAGGGGGATTTAGGGTAATTTGCTAATTTGACCACCCTAATAATATAAAGTTTTGTTTGTCGTATTTATTTGTCCTTTTATCTTTTCCGCTAATTAATTCAGCCCATAATCCTTCGGTCTTTCCCTTTTTACCGAACCGAAAAAGTTTCACATTTTTATTTGTTTTAACGTTTTTGAATTTATTATTTAATTATCATGAAAATGGAAAATTTACACATGTGAAAATGAGAATATTTGAAGACAAACAGAAAAATTAAGGCAGAAAATGGGAGCAAAAGAATAAATGTACAAAAGTGAGGGAGGGAAACGGTAGGGGGAGGAGGAGTACTGTAGGAAGGGGAAAAGAAGGACCCGTTGATTATGGATGAGATGGGCGAAGGGGCGGAATGGGTGCCGGGGAAGTGATCAGCCGATCGATCGATCGATCGATCGATTGATCAGCTAACAAATAAAAGAAAATTCAAATTTAGCAAAATAAAAACGAAACAAAATTAAATGAAATGTTTGCCCGGCACCACAAAAATGAACTAACGGATGACAATAAGAAGAGATTCAACAAAAGTCGATCTCCTCGTAAATGGCCGATTCCCTCGGCCTTTGTCGGCCCAATTCATTCGCCGTTGTCCGCGGCGGTGCCCTTCGTTCTCCCATCGCTGACAGTGCCCTTTCTTCCAAGTGCCGTCGACTTTGTGGTCCGATTCTGAAGGTCGGCTCGCACACATACCGCGCGGGTTCGGAGTTGGCACTTTCCGACGACGCGAAGAGAGAGCGGTGGTCGAAAACATTCTTTGGTTGTGAAATTGTCGAAATGGAAGAGACGGTGGGGGAAGAAGCGGAAAAGGCGGCACTGAGGGAGAAGAGAAAGGCGAACAGAAAGAACAGCAGCAGGGCGATGGGCACGGAAACGGAGGGGAAAGCGGCGGGGGGACGAGAGGACGAACAGCTGCAAAAGGAAGTGCCATTGGCTGCGATGGCTGTGCCTTTGTCCGTTTACTTTTGTCCTTTTGACACTTCCTCTGCTCCCATCCTTCTCAAGTCCTCCTTCGTTGGCACTTTTCCCGTTTCGTTTTCATCCATTTTTTCCTGGCAATTCGCTCCCCAAAATCCCTTCCGACAAACGCAGTGAAATCCGTCCGCCATTTTTTGGCAAGAGCCTCCGTTTTGGCATTGCGTTGTTCGGCATTCGTCGACCTCTTCTTTTTCCCCACATAAAATCCCTCGCCATCCGTGCGGACAACGACAGACGAAGCCGAAGGAACTGTTCGGGTCGACAAGGCAAGAAGCACCTGAGGGATTTAAGAATTAAACATTCGATGAACAAAGACAGACCATTTTGGCACGAATTGACGCGACAATTCTCCAAAGGTTGGTCACATATTTGGCCAGTCCATCCGTTGGGACAGAGACAAAGAAACGGAGGAACTTGGCGATGACGGAACGAAATGGGAGAGGACGAGGGAGGGGGGGACGAGTCGGCACAGGAACCCCCATTTTGACAGGGCAAATCGGCACAACCGGAACTCACACGGACCTAAATGAAAAAAAGGAAAATGGATTAGAATTGGAATTGCCTTTGAGAACCTGGCAAAATTTGCCGAAAAATCCCCGGGGACAATCGCAACGAAAGCCAACCACCGAATTGGACATTAATTGCTGAACAGTGGAAAGGGAAGGATCGTTTCGGATAGGGGAGGCGTGAGATCAAACCGGCACACAAAGGCTTCCGTTTCGGCACGGTCTTTCCCCACAGCCGGTCAGTCTCTTCTCGCAGTTCCGCCCCCCAAACCCAGGCGGGCATTCGCAAGTGTAAGAGCCCTCCGGGCTGTTAAGGCAAGTCGCTCCATTTTGGCACGGCGTGTGGCGGGCACAGAACTCCAAATCTGGCAAATTATTGATGGTTGCGAGGGATCTGATCAATCGATCGGCTTACCTTTCTCACAGAATTGGCCTCCCTTTCCCTCAGGGCACGCGCAACCCCCGGGCAATTGACAGAAGCCCTTACAACGACCATTTGTGACACACTGAAGGGACAGAGTCGAGTCACCCAATGATAACCAATGCCAAATACCTTCTCACAATGGGCACCGTTGAACCCCGGGGGACAAAGGCAAAAAATGCCATCGGAGGAACATTTGCCACCGTTAAGACAGAAACAGGGAGAAGAAGAGGACGAAGGGACGGAGGAGGACGAGTCGACGCGGGGCACTGATGGGGGACGGATGAGTGAGGCCGAATCGGAAAATGGACTCACTTTGGAAACGGTCGCAATTCGGCCCTGCCCATCCTTTGGCACATCGCTTCCGTCCGTCCTCCGGCGCACATTCAAAATGGCCGATGCGCCTCTCCCATTCGTTCAATTCGCAATGAAATTCGCAATTGGGACCAAAAAAATTGGCACTTAAATGGAGAATTGGAGCAAATGAATCGGAAATGGGAGAAGGGATTCGCATTTGAGACCAGCGGGGATTTAGGGCGGCATTACAGAAACGGACCAAAATTCAGCGATCAGCGAAATGCCATTTAAAGAAAAGTGCCATTGGCAAATGCCAAAAAATCACTCATCAGAGGACCAACACCAACGGATTACTCACCCACAGCCCATCCGATAGCGAATGTCCAACGAGAAGTTTCTGCTTGAGAAGGGTTCGCATGCACCAAAAAATTGCCAAGAAAAAAGGCCAATGGAACGACGGACATTCTCAGAACAGCGGAAAAGCACTGAAAAAGGCAATATTAGGCAAAAGCGAATAAAGACAAAATGAGGAAGCATCCCTCAATTCGTTCCCGGCAATTTAATTTCGTCGGATTTACGCCCAATCGGTCGGTCCCTCCCTTTGTTCGCCTTTTATTGCCCCAATTGGTCTTTCTTATCGCAACTTTGGCAGCCCGTCGACCCCAACAAATAATTCATTCATCTGTTGGCTCACGAGTAAGAAACTCCCGACTTTCGGCCGATAAGGACGACGAAAGGCAATTTTATGGGTCGGAAGGGAAAACTTTTGGACAAAAAAGTGCGGAAGAGACAGAAGAGAAACACAGAAGAAAAAGAGGGGGGAAGCCACCCGAACAGCAGCAAAGTGATGGGATAATCACTTAATTGGGCATAATCCCATCGCATAATCCGCCGCCCCTCCGCCGCTTGGAGACAATCACTCCCTTCCTCCCCCCCCCCAAACTTTTACCCTCTTTGTCGCCATTTTCCTCTGCTGATGACATATTTTTGCGAAGTCGTAAAACTTTGATGTTAAATTTAAAATGTTGCTAAAATAAAAATAAAATAAAAACTTTTAAAATAAATTTTCGAAAAAAAAGAACCTTCGAAAAATGTGCGAATTCCAAAGATAGAGCTTTTTCTTCGGCGGATGTGAAGAGAATTTGCGCATGGCCCAATTGGCATTCATTTGACGAATTGAATGGACGAGAAGAAAGGCAAAAGTCGAGTTGGATGGGATCGGAGAGGGGGGACGAGGAGGAAAGGGCGACTCGAAAGTGAAGAAGGGCAAAAGCATCGCCTGGGGGGACGAGCCAATGGAGGAGCAGTAGCAGGACGGGAAGGAGGGGCATGACAACAAAGCACTGATCAATCACGGAAGGGGCAGATCAGTTAAATGGATGACCAATCGATAAAACAGGCTGATCAATTGATGAAAGGGACCCAATGATAAAAAGGGAAGAGAATCAATCATAGAATCATGGATAATAATGGCACATTTAAACGGTTGGCGAGAAACATTTGTCTAACATTTGCGAATTGGCGGGTCATTTGGTCATTCGTTCGGTGGTCGCCTCGCCTAATGAGCAAATAGCAATTACGGGGGCGGTCTTTGAGAATGGTTTTGGGGTTCACAAGCAAATACAAAGAAAGGCGATCCTTTGCATTGACGGGACATTTTCTAATTGAATTGGCGGGCATTTAAATTTTGGAGAATTTCTCTAAATTTGCCCTTGGCCTCCTGTAAACACTCACTCACTTCGCTAAGTCAGTCATTTGAACATTTAAAAGGGCGGGGGACACCGACCCAAACAAAAGACAAAAACGGAGGGGGAAAAGGGGGGGAATGGGCACCGTTGAACCCCGGGGGACAAAGGCAAAAAATGCCATCGGAGGAACATTTGCCACCGTTAAGACAGAAACAGGGAGAAGAAGAGGACGAAGGGACGGAGGAGGACGAGTCGACGCGGGGCACTGATGGGGGACGGATGAGTGAGGCCGAATCGGAAAATGGACTCACTTTGGAAACGGTCGCAATTCGGCCCTGCCCATCCTTTGGCACATCGCTTCCGTCCGTCCTCCGGCGCACATTCAAAATGGCCGATGCGCCTCTCCCATTCGTTCAATTCGCAATGAAATTCGCAATTGGGACCAAAAAAATTGGCACTTAAATGGAGAATTGGAGCAAATGAATCGGAAATGGGAGAAGGGATTCGCATTTGAGACCAGCGGGGATTTAGGGCGGCATTACAGAAACGGACCAAAATTCAGCGATCAGCGAAATGCCATTTAAAGAAAAGTGCCATTGGCAAATGCCAAAAAATCACTCATCAGAGGACCAACACCAACGGATTACTCACCCACAGCCCATCCGATAGCGAATGTCCAACGAGAAGTTTCTGCTTGAGAAGGGTTCGCATGCACCAAAAAATTGCCAAGAAAAAAGGCCAATGGAACGACGGACATTCTCAGAACAGCGGAAAAGCACTGAAAAAGGCAATATTAGGCAAAAGCGAATAAAGACAAAATGAGGAAGCATCCCTCAATTCGTTCCCGGCAATTTAATTTCGTCGGATTTACGCCCAATCGGTCGGTCCCTCCCTTTGTTCGCCTTTTATTGCCCCAATTGGTCTTTCTTATCGCAACTTTGGCAGCCCGTCGACCCCAACAAATAATTCATTCATCTGTTGGCTCACGAGTAAGAAACTCCCGACTTTCGGCCGATAAGGACGACGAAAGGCAATTTTATGGGTCGGAAGGGAAAACTTTTGGACAAAAAAGTGCGGAAGAGACAGAAGAGAAACACAGAAGAAAAAGAGGGGGGAAGCCACCCGAACAGCAGCAAAGTGATGGGATAATCACTTAATTGGGCATAATCCCATCGCATAATCCGCCGCCCCTCCGCCGCTTGGAGACAATCACTCCCTTCCTCCCCCCCCCCAAACTTTTACCCTCTTTGTCGCCATTTTCCTCTGCTGATGACATATTTTTGCGAAGTCGTAAAACTTTGATGTTAAATTTAAAATGTTGCTAAAATAAAAATAAAATAAAAACTTTTAAAATAAATTTTCGAAAAAAAAGAACCTTCGAAAAATGTGCGAATTCCAAAGATAGAGCTTTTTCTTCGGCGGATGTGAAGAGAATTTGCGCATGGCCCAATTGGCATTCATTTGACGAATTGAATGGACGAGAAGAAAGGCAAAAGTCGAGTTGGATGGGATCGGAGAGGGGGGACGAGGAGGAAAGGGCGACTCGAAAGTGAAGAAGGGCAAAAGCATCGCCTGGGGGGACGAGCCAATGGAGGAGCAGTAGCAGGACGGGAAGGAGGGGCATGACAACAAAGCACTGATCAATCACGGAAGGGGCAGATCAGTTAAATGGATGACCAATCGATAAAACAGGCTGATCAATTGATGAAAGGGACCCAATGATAAAAAGGGAAGAGAATCAATCATAGAATCATGGATAATAATGGCACATTTAAACGGTTGGCGAGAAACATTTGTCTAACATTTGCGAATTGGCGGGTCATTTGGTCATTCGTTCGGTGGTCGCCTCGCCTAATGAGCAAATAGCAATTACGGGGGCGGTCTTTGAGAATGGTTTTGGGGTTCACAAGCAAATACAAAGAAAGGCGATCCTTTGCATTGACGGGACATTTTCTAATTGAATTGGCGGGCATTTAAATTTTGGAGAATTTCTCTAAATTTGCCCTTGGCCTCCTGTAAACACTCACTCACACCACTCCCTTTTGGGCATTCTCGGAAGTGTCGAAGAGTTAATGAAGTCAGTCAAACTCAAATGATGTGTGTCTCACAATTTCTCTGTCAGTTACGTGAAAGCAAAACACACCGAACAAAGCATTATCCGTTTGCTGAACCGACAACCGCCCGCTTTTGAAGAAGCGTTGGAATGTGCGAAGAATGCGAAGGAACGGCTTATGAACGAGTTTTTGCATTCAGAAGGACAAACGAGGCAAAAAGACTCATCATTCGCATTGGCCAAGTTCTAGGCGTAAATTCCAAATTCAGAAGTTCTTTTTACTGTGGGCTGTCCTCTTTTCATCGCCGTTTTACTGCCCCGTGGGTGCTGTGCCGGTGTATTTTTAAAGGTGGCGCTGAAGTGGCCCAAAAGTTGCGAAATTACGAATTCGCTGTTGAACTGCTCGAATTTCTTTTGGAAACTGATCGTTAGTTTTTATTTATTGGATAATTTGTCATCATAACATATTTTTCAGGTGAAGAGAGAGCGATGGACGTACCAAGTGACGAAGATTTCTTTAAGCGATGTCGAAGGGCGTGAAATTGGCCCCGGGGGATGCGCGGGGGGCGCCGCCATTTGCGATTTTATCGGAGGTAACGAATTGGCAGAGAAGTGACGGGTGAAGCTGCAGTGAGGTGACAAGTCGGGTCATGTCTCAATCCAACACAGCAGAACACCCCAAAGGCATTCCTTAGGTCGAATATTGAAAAGTTTTTCAAAAGTCTCTCTCCATTTGGGGGGGGGGGACGGTGACCGATTGGCTTTGTCCGCCGATGACTGACCAATCCCCAAATTGTCCCTTCCCTCCGTCTTTCCCCCCCCCCCAAATATTTTTCTGCCATTGTCTGTTCTGTTCTGTTGTCCATGCCCACTCTCTCATCCCTTTCCCAATTCACTTTCAAATCAATCGCCTCAAAAAGTCACTCCTAAAACTTCAACCTAATAATTACCCTTTCCTCCAGCCGAGCGGCAAACGCTTTTATTTTTTTCACCCGCCCTTTCTTTAAATGAGGAAAAATGCAGCTGATGGAGGGATAATGTAGAAGAAAAAGAGAAGAAGATTTAAGCGCGAAGAAATTCAAAAGCGAAAAGTGAATTTATGCGATTAGATGGAATTTAGCTCCTTAAGGCTTCATTTTTGATTGGCCACAGGATGACCCATTGGACTTGAATTTTCCCGACTTTTACCGTAATCGGAAGGCGGCGATTGACCAACGACTCCAAGAAATCCGTTCGACTCACAATCTCGCTGGCTTTTCGCGTCACTTTTCTGACAAAGTCAAATCGAAAGTCGCTTCAAATTCTCACATTTTGTGGCACAATTTCCAAAGTGCTGAGCAAATCGCCGTTTGTCTTTCTGCGTTAAAATTTGCTTAACAATTGCCTTTTCCAGACCTTTTTGGCCTGTTGTTCGCCCCTTATGCTCCACGACCTTTTCAAAGAGTTTTGTACAAATTTCAAAGAAAGTCGTAGCGGATTTCCCGATTTGGTCGTTTGGAATGAAAACGTGGCGAAAATGGCGGTCACTTACTCTGGCATTTGTGATGCACTAAACTTGGCATTTGTCACAGGTGGTGGAAGTGAAGGGGCCCAACGACAGTTTGTCCGCCAAACAACAGCTTCGGCTGCATTTCTTCCGAACCCACGGCGTCCGCTCTGTTGTTTGTCACGTTGTCGGTGAGAGGGGAAAAGCGCCGGGGGATTATTTATCATCGCATTTTAGGCGAGAGGGGGGGGGGGGTAAGGCGAACTGAGAGCATAAGGGGATTATGTAACAAATTGAACTTGGGAAGGGAGGGATTAGGAATTTGGGAAGGGAAATCGGTGGAAAATACACAGACGAAAAGACAATGGGAAATGAAAGCACGGGGGGGGGGGAGGGGAGGGGAGGGGAGGCGAGGGGAGTGGGCGGGGGATACACCGGGGGGAGGGGTGACACTTTGACACTTCCGCTCGCCGAAGTTTGGCGAAGAAAGCGCAAATGGCAACATTTTGTGTTTCGGATCTGTGATGTGAATGAACGTGTTTACCGTGCTTAATTCTGCCATTTCCATTGTTTTTCAATTATCTCATTACCCCCCCCCCCATAAAAACAATTAAATGTCCCTTATTTGTTAATGGTCAATTTGTCCCTTCTTGCTCATCCTTTTCCCGCCTTTGCCATCCTTTTTCCCTTCTCTCCTTTTCCAATCCCTTTGATTTATCCACAAATGGACGGAATAATAAATGAATGGAAAGATCTGATTTAATGATTATACGTACAATAGGTCATCACCATCACATCATCTTCTTCATCATCAAATCATCCATTAGCAAATCGTAAATTAAGCATTTTCAATTTGAGGGAAGAAAGGCTGGAGGAACGAACATTAAAAGTTACAGTATTTAAAGAATTTTTAATCAAATTAACAGTAAAATATTTGGATAAAATTTTATTTTATATCTGTCGTTAAAATTTCATGGGCTCAAATTACGAAAACTAAACTCGTCTTAATTTTAACGTATTGTCGGAACTAATCACTGTCCAAAGCTAACAACAACTCTTAAAAAAGACAAGAAAAAAGGAATAAACCTTAATATGTTGGAATTAAATGCACAAATTTTAAATTTGATTTAATTAGGAAATAATTAAAAATGTGACTTACATAATTAAGCAAATAAATTTTATTTGATCTATTAAAAGTTATTAATTTTTAATAACGGCAAAATAATCGGAATCAGCTCATATTCAGGTCAAAACAATCATTTTCATTTGAAGATGAAGCGATGATTCCTTACCGTACCTTTGAAAGGGAACGAAAAACTCAAAATAAAGTTTGAATTGACGCGGCGTGACGAGAAAATGCATCAGTAATCAGAATTTCCTGATAAACTAGACGACGGTCGTATGATGCTTTGAAATTTTCCAGCTTAAAAATTAAGGAAAAAATTACTTTTGAAAATCTTTCCCTCACCGTTTCGCTCTCTCCCCATACAATACTCTCTCTCTCTCTCTTTTCTCTCTCTCTCTCTCTCTTTTCTCTCTCTCTCTTTTCTCTCTCCCCTCCCTCCCTCCCCCCCTCCCCCCCCTCTTCCTCCGTCCTTTCCCTTCCCTTTCCCTTCCGTGCGCCGCCGTCCGATCAAAAGGATTAAATTTATTCGACTCAAAAATTTTGCCTCAAAAAAAATTAAACGAATTCCTCAAAAAGCCAAGGAAAGATGGGCTCGGCGTGGGGTTTCACTTTTTCGGCGTAAAACAGCCTTTGCTAATTAATGCCGTGCCATTCAAATCATTCATTTCGTTTCGTTCGCTTTGTCAATGATTCCCCTCATTCATTTATCCGCCCTATCAGCAGAATGAATAAGCTATTCAGCCTGAATTGGACTCTTTCCCTTCTCTCTCTCATTGTGTCCCATTATTTGGGCCAGAATTTATTTGTCAAGAAAGACTGGACACAAATTCTCCAATTGCCTTCAAAGAACCTTTGCCAGGGGCGTGGAATTTGCACAGCGAGTATTTGGTGGGCCGATTCTTAAAAGATCCTTTTGCATTTCGTTGATTTTAGTCGACGAAAACAAAAGAGGAAAAGGAACGAAATGCTTCACGTTTCAGAACTGAGTTGGATCCCGAGGATGTGAAGCTGGTCAATGGTCATCACCAACCGATGGAATACTTTGCATTTTATTTTTCAGAATTGGGTCATTTATCGGCTGACAAATTGATGGAATATGTTCGGACATTGCAGAATACAGCGCTTTCATTGGGGGAAGAGGAAGGTTGGTAAATAATGTGAATGATTATTTTGACCGCAAAATTGTAAAGACCAGAAATTTAAAAACAAAAATTAATTAATTAATTATAAAATGGACAACAAAATGTATATATTTTTTAGGTTCATTGAACAAAACTATTGCTCGAAAACTAGAAAATTTCTAAATTCTCCATTTTCTTTAAAATATCGTTTACTTCTGTTCGTGTTTCATTTTTTTTCATTTCAGCAGCACAATTTTCTCGGGCAAAATTGCTGAAGATTTTGGAGAAGTGATTTCAATAATATTTAATATTCGTATTTATTTTCCATTCCTTTCCTTCGTTATCTTTGAACTTTTTTATCTTTTTCTATGACGTGATTTTTATCGACAAGAAATTTGTTAGGAATTGGTCATTCATTGGTACTTATTTCCTTTACATGATACTTTTAACATACATTTTCAAATTCCTATAAATGTGTTTTAGAAATTAATGAAAAAAAGTTTTAAGGGGTTTTCGAGGTAGATGACCTACCATCCATACAAATTTAGAATTTTATGCTTCCTGTACCAAGGTTACCCTCATTGGCAAGATGCCAATAAGGAATCATCCATACAAAGTTTCTAATTTTATTTTTGTTCGAGTCCGGGTCAGGGGTTCGAAATTGGCAGAAATGGATGCTGTAGTCGTGATCAGCGACCTCCAATACCCCTTAAAACTTATTTTCACTAATTTCTAAAACACATTTATAGGCATTTGAAAATGTATGTTAAAAGTATCATGCAAAGGAAATAAGTACCCATTCATTATATTATTTTAAATAAAAGCAATGTTATTTGTGCGATTTCGCTCTGTTTTCGGAACTTATCGTGCGTTTTCTGAATTTCCTTCTGCAAAGTAAGTTTTAATCTCTGAGCTGCCGTTTCCAACCATATTTTGAGTACATATTTAAATTTGAGGTTATTTTTTTTATTGTAGTCGGACTTGTCTTTATGACTTCCATGTGAAAAATGGTGCCAAAATGGTTGAGTTCGCAGGGTTTTCGATGCCCATTCAGTACGATCTTTCGGTCAGTGCTTCGGGTGAGTTGGCGACCTCCCCATTTCATTTCCCCGTACTCCCCATTCAGTGCTTCACACGCGATCGAATGTGAGCCTTTTCGGTTGGTTTACTGTTTCTTTAGTTGCTTGTTTCTAATGAATTTCTTTAGATGTCTCTCATATGTTACAGGTTGGTTGGTTTTTGTTGTTATTTTTTGATCTTATTTCCCAATTTTTAAGACTGAAATCACCGGTGCCCATAGGTGATTTTGCTTTCTTTGAATGTTTTGATCACAAAAAAAATAGGGTGCAATTCATTGAATCACTGACGCCAACTGATGTGACGAATTTGCCGGAGAACAGTGGAGCTTTGAGTGTTTTTACAAATTCAGAGGGAGGGATAATTGACGACCTGGTAATAGAAATTAATTCAAAGACAAAGAAAGTAACTTTCAGATAATTTCAAAAACGGCCCACGAATCACTTTATTTGGTGACGAACGCCGGAAGGATTGGAATTGATTTGCCATATTTGGAAGTGAAATTCGCCGCCTTTTGCTAATTGAAGTGTTATTAATTAAGCAAAAAGCCTCCGAATGGCGTGGCAATGGGAAGGAAATCCAAGTGAATGTGTTACAAAAAAAAGCATTGGTCGCAATTCAAGGTTATTGCCCGTTCTAACACTAAACCCCCTCAAAACTCAAAAGGTCCTGAGACGATTAAACTGTTGGGGCCAGTGACCAATGTCCCTCTCGATTCGCTCTTCTTCATGCATTCGTCGGTTGGCAAAGTTTGTGGGATTGAGAATTGCAGAGTGACAAGATGCGGTTACACCGGAGAGGACGGAGTGGAGGTGAAATGACAGGAAAATGAACGCATCGAACTGGGAACAATTTACACAGATTTCCGTCCCAGTCGAAGCCGCAGAAAAACTCGTAACGAAACTTCTCTCCTCGAAAGTCGCCCGTCCGAAATTGGCCGGCCTTGGCGCGAGGGATGTGTTGCGAACTGAAGCAGGACTTTGTTTATTCGGCAATGAAATCGATGAGCGGACGACACCAGTGGAAGCGGGGATTGCCTTTGTGATCGGTGGGGGAAGGAAAGGGAGGGAGCCAAAAGAATTTTAAATCAACTCATAAGGGAACACATCGAGCTATCAGTCAGAATACACAAATTTGTATTGGGTATTTTAATTTTAGCGGTGGCGGTGTCCCACGCCAAGTTCAAAAGTCGGAACCTCAAAATCGGAAATTTTGCTGTTCTCAACAGAGGGAGAGAGCAGTTAGTTGGCCGCTAAAATTTATGATTTTGGAGCCTGTCTTTTGAATTAGGCGTGGAACAACGCATAAATTAAAAAAACAACACTGCTTTATCCAATGGTATATATGTAATTTGTGTATTTTTTGACTGACACTTCCTTATGTTCCCTTGTCAGCAAAGAGACGACGACAAACACTCGGATTCCCTGGGGCGGAAAGAATAATTCGGCAGTTGGAAAAGAAAGACTTCGTCAAGAAAAGGGTTGGATTGGCATCAACCAAAGCGGGGAGGGCAGCGAGAAGTGCGTTGACGAAGGCAGCCCTTCAAACCACCCTAACATTCTTACTTAGATAAAATGCCAATTGCCAACCCAACAGATGGTTCTTCCGTTGGCTTTGTCACCAGCGGATGTCCTTCGCCAACTTTAGGGAAAAACATTGGAATGGGTTATGTGGACAAGGCGTATGCTAAAGTTGGGAACATTTTGACGGTCGAAGCTGGGCGAGACAGAATGATTGAGGTCGAAGTGGTCAAAATGCCATTTGTGAAAAGCGCCTATTATCTGAAGCCGACTTCTGTGGACGAAGACAAAAAGAAATGATTAACATTAATTATTGTATTTGCATTTTACATTAAATTATATATTTCCATTTTTAATCACTTATTATATTTGCATTTCTAATTAATGTACAAATAAAATATTGTCAGTTTTTATGGGCCAAATTAAGTCATTTAAGCTTCCATTTTTTGTTTTCCGAAATATGCATTTTGACAGATACATACATAATTTTAGTATTTCATTTATATTATTATTTTTTGAAGCGTTTCCATTTATTAAAAGTCGTTTTAAAAAATGGACGGAAGAATAAAACCACGAAACATTTATAAAACGCTTGAAGGGACATCGGAAAACGAAAAAGTACAGCACAACGAAGATGAAAGGCCGCCCGTGTTGGAACCGGAGACGACGGACAATTTGGCGGAAGAAGTGCGAAATTGGGGGGGGGGTGGTAATTAGTGATTAAACGCGTTAATTTCCCATTTTCAGCACTTAACTGTCGGTGGGTCGTGTTTATTCGAAGGTTAATCCATCTCCGTTTCCCCCTCATTTGTTTTCTTTTTTCGCTTCGGATGGTTTCTACGTGGACAATGGGGTGCTCTGCCAAAGTGACCGTTTGGCACCGATTCTTCCGCGGGGGTGCCAATTTCGCGGTGCTTTTGTCCCATCTAACGATGACGAATCGAACATTTGCTGCGGTCTTTGTGGCGAAATTGTTCCCTACAATTTGCTGGTCAGTGACCATTTGCCTGCGTTCCATGCCGAAGTCCTCAGAGATGGCGTAGTCGACTTGGAGGAAATTCCTTATGAGGTGCGGTTAGTGTCATGTCATATTCATGAAAAGAGCGACCCACGAAATATTTTTTTACTCATTTAAAAAAAATAAAAAATAATCATTTTCAATTGCGTCGATTTGCAGATTTGGCTAAATGAAAAGATGCTCAATGAGCGGTTTTCGTCTGCAGTTGGGCCGAGTTCGCATGTCACAACGCCTTGCTCCCAAACTTTGCAATTGCAACCCGTTCGCTCAACTCGCCAACTCCGACGGATCAGTCAGTATCGTGTGAACACAGCCGAAATGAGCATTCCCGAATTGGAATTGGCACTGCAAAAGAAAATGGTCGAGAAAATGGGACGGAAGGTGAGAAGTGAGAAGCAGGGAAATGGACATTAAATTTGAAAATATTCAGGTGCCAGTGACTTTGGTGGACAAATTGCACGCGAAGTGCGGCCTTTGCAACACTGTCATTTCACTCAACAAAAAATTCGAAATTGTCCATTTGGTGCGCCATTTCAATGCTTGGCACCCTTCCTCACACAAATGCGCTGGCACTTGGCCTCAAAGGGTTTGTTACAATGCGAATTTATGGCTCAGAATTATATTATTTCTAATCAGTTTAGGAATTTCCAACTCCAATGGGTGGAAAACCTTTGAGTTCCCAGGATTTTGCGGTTATCGACGCCGACATTGACGCCACTGAGAATTTGCAGTGCATTTGGTCGGTTTGGGAAGTGTCCTTCGCCGTTTTTCCCTTTCTCTTTGGACTTATGTTAAATGATTTCACTCTTTTGAGGTGAAAGGATAAAACGGAGAAGGCACAGACTGTTTAATATTTATTTGCAAAATAAATAAACAAACTTTCTTCAATTAAGGTGCGGAATGTTTCTGTCCAAGTTCGTTTGTATTTTTGCGCAATTTTTCCTTATTTGTCGATTTCAGCAAAGAATTGGGCATGCATTTCCACGAGGTGCACCCTGAAGAGGTGGAAGTGCCCAAGTGCAACTTGTGCATGCAAGAACTGTTGGTAAACGCCAGACTCCTGGAGAAATTTGGCGAAGACTTTGGCATCACTTTGCCCAACGAACATTCGTTTCGGAGCATTCGCTTCAAAAAAGACTTAAAAAGTGAAATGGCAATGGAAAACGGTACGGGACAAAATAATTACATTGAAAAGGGTCGGAAAAACAAAATTCACTGATTTTTGATTCTTTGCCATTTTCTTTTTTGTTTATTAATTATTCATATATTTAGCAATTTCGAGGTATTTACGGAGAATCAGCGAAGGTGCGGATCCGACTTTGGTGGACATTGAGAGTTTAGACGAGGAAAGTGGGGACGGGGAGGAGCGGGACGAAGACGGACCAATGGTCGGACAAACGGTGGCCGCGTCGTGCGAAGCATTCGCCAACAGTCGAATGAATTGTGGTAAGAACACAGAGATGGATGAAGGGGTGTTGTCAGAGAGAGTGGCGAGCTCAAAAGTACAAAACACAGCAGATAGTCATAACCACAAAAACAAACAGGAATTCTCGCTTTTCTATGACGAAATTTTTGTTATTTTGGGGTTCAATTTTCAACTAATGATAAAATGGGTGGTCCAGCGGTACCGTCGGAAAGCGCCGCCGGAAATTTTTTTAGGAAATAAAAAAGGTTCACATTTTTTTGAATTTTTAAAAATATTATAAATAAAGAAATTTTCGATAATTTTTTCGCTGGGTTGGGGAGCAAAAAAATTTAATCAGAAAAAGAACAATTAATGCGTGCTATTTGTGAGCACCGTGGCGCAGTGGAAGCGTGCTGGGCCCATAACCCAGAGGTCGATGGATCGAAACCATCCGGTGCTATCATTTTTTTCTTTTTTTACTGACAATAATTGTTCCATTACCACTAAAATTATTTTATTGTATAATTTAGGAAGACGAGCAAAACCGAAAAGGCAATTCATTACGCCGAAAGTACGGCAAGCAGCTCCAAAAGGGGTGATACTAAATGGGTAATTGTTTTGGAATCATTTTAAATTTATTTTGCCAGAGTAAATTTGTGTCTGCCATTACCCATTCGCATTGGAAGTGCAAATTGTGCAGTGCCGACATTTACGCGGCGGTTATTAGTGCCGGCGTTATAAAACACTTCAAAAAATTCCATCGTTCATTTTTGTCCACTGTTCAATTTGAGCTTTGCAAAGTAAACATTTTATTGGACACATAACCGTAAAATTCTACTCGAAAATTAAGGCGAGACTCGAGAAAATAAGCGACGGAAAAATGGAATTTGTTGGAGAAAAGCTAATCGAATGTTCAATTTGCAGCCAAAGTTTTCCCGTGACACCTCCGTTCAACATTTGTAGAGCCATCAGACACATCAAACTAAAGCATCCGGAAGTGATGCCGGAACACAGAGGCGGACAGAGTGCCCGGGTGGGTGGGAAAGGTGCAATACGTTTCCATCCCTCTTCATCGTATTCAAACTCCGCCCGAAAAAATTAAAAAATTTTTTTAATTTAATGAGATTTTCTAGTAACAATTATAAATTTTGTTTTTTAGGATGGATTTCAATGCCAAGAGAAGCAGCAGAACGGTAATGGAACAGAAGGGCCATCGAAGGGAGAAGAAAGTGCGTCTGAGGGGGGGGGGGTCCATTTGAACCTTTTCTAACAAATTTTAGGAATGGACGAATTGGGAGTAATTTATGCGACAGAAATAGCGGACTTAACAGTGCTGGAAATGCTCCACGACGAGCAGTTTGGGAGCAGACGGAGAGGAAGTGCGAGAGAGTGGAGGTGAGGGATGGAGGAGAGTGGACAGACAGAACAGTCCCGTTGCTTTTAATTTCAAAACTTTGTAACGACCAAAAAAACAGGCCCAATTATCCATTTTCTGGGACGGAAAAAGTCTTTTTGTGCCCCCCCCCCTCCATTCCTTGAATGATTTGGCACATTTGGGAAAGGGGGCGGAAAAGGGCATCGGCTGTCGTTGCTTTGTTGTTTGGCACTCAAAGACTTTTCAAAGGTTTTTTCGGTGCACGGAACTGAAATCCGACAACAAATTTACATTATCTGCAACGAGGAGGACGAATTGGACGCGGAAACGGTGGCACGCAAAAAAAAAAATTGGCACAACGAAACGGCATTTTTAGGTGGAAAAAATAGCCAAGGCGAAAGATCCTTCACAGAATCCTATGGTGGTGCAACTGAACGCATTGGGCGGGAAGAAAGGAATCGGACAACAGCAGAAGGACATGGGAATTTGAAGAATTAGCCAAATTTTGTATTATTAATTTAAGCACCATTTTTTATCCGGACCAATCGGTTCATTGTTCTGCTGCTTTTTCTTTATTTATTCTGTTGATTGGTCATTACAAAAAACAAAAACATTTTGTCGTCTTTAACGATGCAATTATTGTATAATTTGTACAAAAAGACCAACACAATAATTTGTAATGGATGCAACAGGAAACTAAGGCTAATCTTGTCGTGTTTCTGTCCGCTTCGTCCCTTTTTAGCCCCCCAATTTTCCGTCTCTATTTTTCGTTTTCCTTTTTGGCACTCCGCCACTTTGTGCTTCCATCTTCCGAATGGCCACCGCTCATTCCGCGTCACTGTTCCTTCCCCAGCCGATGGTCCCCCCTGTTCCGCTGCTTTTCCTTTCGGCCTTCGTTGCTTTTCATCTTGGCTTTTCTGGTGCCCTTCCCCCGTCTCTTTTTGGGTGGGGCGGTCGCCCTTCTGCCGCTGGTCAGTTTTGGCCGTCTTTTTTATTTCGTTGAATTTGGTTTTAAGGCAATGGCCCCCCTCGGCCTTCGTTCAGTCCTTTCACTCCCTTTTTGTCCCCCCAATCTCTTCCGCCGCCTCTCTTTGGAAGGCGAATGCCACCTCCGTCAAAGCATCTCAAAAGTGAGGAAGGAAGACAGACAACAACAACGGCATTTAACAGTTCGAGGGAAACGGATGGTTTTGGAACATCGGAAAATGGACAAAAATGGAGAGGAGGAAAAGAAATGAGAGAGGAAGGAAGAGAAAAGGGAAAAGAAGGAGGAATGAGAGAGGAAGAAGGAAGTGCAAACGGAAGAAAAGAAATGAGGGGAGAGAGAGAAAGGGGAAAAGAAGGAGAAATGAGGGGAAGGGGAGAGAGAGGAGAAAGTGCCAATGGCAATGGGACAGGGGAAAGAGAGGACAAAAACAGTGGAAGAAGAAGCGGAATGAGGAAAGAGGAAGGAAGTGCCCGTGGAAATTATCCAATGGATACGAAAACTGTGCCGACAAATTCTTCCGCGGCGCCATCCGATGGAGCCGCGACAATTGCTCCGTTTCCCCAACCACCAAAAAGACCATTCGAAGAAATGATGATAAAAAAGGAACGGGCTGAACTTCTGGTGGAAAAGGAGCCCAAAACGGACATGGAAAGAGTTAAAAAAGACGGAGGAAATGGAGAGAAAAAGAAGAGAATGGAAGAAGAGGAGGAGAGAAGTGCCCATAATGAGAAAGACAATGGGGGAACAGCAGCAGTGATGGGAAACGCACAGAATGTGCCACTCGCTGGAAGATTCGCACCAATGAGAAACGACAAGCGAGGCACAGGAAGACAGGAAGAACACGGCAACAGAAGAGAGGAAGACGAAGGAGGAGAGAATAACGCGGAAGAGCGGGGAAAAGCAGAGGGGAGACAGGCAGAGCGAAAAGAGAGTAGGAGAACTGAGACGGAGAGGGGAAAAGACAATGGGAAGGCAGAGGAGACAGACAGAAGCAGAGGCAGTTGGGAGAGAGAAAGTTCAAGGGAATGGGAGAGGGGCGCAAAGGAACGCGGAGGTAATGGATGGGACGGAGAGAACAAACAACAGAGAGAAAGAGGGCCGAGTGACCGAGAGGAAGAGGAGGGCAAGAGACGGCATGAGAAAGGGCAAAGTGACCGAGAGGAAGAGGAGGGCAAGAGACGGCATGAGAAAGGGCAAAGTGACCGAGAGGAAGAGGAGGGCAAGAGACGGCATGAGAAAGGGCAAAGTGACCGAGAGGAAGAGGAGGTCAAGAGACGGCACTGGGGAAAAGGTGGAAACGGAAGAGCAGCGACAGAAGAGTCACTGTTATTCAGCCCACTTCAGGGGCCATATCCAAACGATGGACAATCAGGAAAAAGTGGAAACGGAGGAAGAGGAGAGAGAGTGCGCGAAAGAGGAGGGAGAGGTGGAGAGAGAGAAGACGGCGGTGAAGAGAGAGCGAGGGGAAGAGAGAGATGGGAAATGGCAGAACAGCAGCGAAGTCGCAATGCGCAGCAGTCCCCATCAGAAGCGGACCGTTCGCAACATTCGCCCGGCATTGGACGTGCCGTTTCGCGGCATCAGAATTCGCGAACTTCGCCCTCCTCCTCCTCTACTGAAGAAAATGTTTCTCGTGAATCCGTAAATCCTCGTCAACATGCTCGAACTGTACAGCAACGTCCAACTTCCGTTCATTCGCGGGAATCGCCCCCTCCCGTCGCCCTCGGCTTTCAGCGCGCTATTCCCGACCCGAACAAATTCTTTCCCGACACAATTCGAGAAGCTTTTCCACCACTTCCAAAACCATTTGAAGGATTGGAGGAGAAGCATGGGAAAGAGAATGGAGGATGAAGAGAGAGAGGAAGAGAAAGAGAGAGGAGAGAGAGAAAAAGAACAAAATAAAACGAATCAATTGATAATTGGGATTTGGGATGAGATTGATTATCATATTATCAATTATATCAGTGTTTTTATAAAACTCAAAATTCGTTTAAATATAAAGAACAAACAACCAACTTTTGATTGTACAAAGTATTAAAAAAAAACAAAAAAAGACAATTGGTGCCGTTATGATCGGCTCGCTGTGCTGCTCACTTTGTTGGAATGCCTCCGTCGGTGTTGTGCCATTTCTGTCCCCGTTGTTCCGATTCCCTCCCCGGCGCACATTCGATTAGCCCGGTAAAGCGGCAACTGACAACGGCAACATTCCGTCCGTTCTGACAAAGGCCAAATGCCGTGCTCGCATTGCCAATACGCCTGCAGATCGGCGGAGGACGACCCTTCCAATTCGCAGACGAAGTCGCGCATGCACAACTCGCAGCCGATCAATTTGCTGAACGATAAAAGAATGTCGCGTGAACGTAGTGCCAATAATGGACGGAGCAATTCCGTCCGATTTGGATTTGGTCCGCTTTTGCACCGAATGCATTGGCTTTGTTTCTTTGTTTACTTTCCCTGTCCCTCTTCTGCTGCTGACCAAAGAAAAACTCACTGGCAAGGGCTGACCTGAACCCGAACTCGGCCCTGCTCTCTCTGGCGACCGCAACGAGGGCACTTTTCCATTTCCACGTGGAAATGGTCCATTCTGCCAAAGCAAATGCCGTTGGATTTTGTTTCTTTGTTTCTGCTCGCCCACCTGTGAATGGTGTGAAAGGTGCCGCTCGCCTGTTGATAAACTGTCCGCAGTTTCATCGACAAAATGTCGCTGAACACCGCCTCGGGCACCATTTGGCGGTGTTTCTCCAACGACTGAAGCGACAGTCGCGCGACCACGGGCAGACACGCCTCTTGGACTGCTCGGTGAAAGCGATGTTTAAATGCCCTGTGGAGTTGGGCAAGTTGGAAAATCGTTTATTGCTGGAGGAACAACCAATTGAGCCAGCAGAGTGCCATCATTGGCGGCTTTGCCTCGACATTCTGTTGGATAAAGCTAAAAGCCTCCAAATTTTGTTTGGTCCCTTTCGACTTGCCGTGTGCAACGCATTTCCAAGCCGCGAGCTGCGAATCGTTTGCACAATCGCATGCACGTCTCCAACAGTTCGTCTGGCAAAATCAAAGAATGAAAACACTTGTCGAATGACGGGACAAATACCGGACACATCTCTGAGAATGGGGCTGGGCACGGAAGTCTCAAGAAACCATTGGAATTGGAGCGACTGAGGGGGGTGTCTTAGGGAAGATTGCAAATTGGGGGGGGGGGGGGAGTCGGGAAAATGCCGAAAAAAGGACGGCACTTGGATGACGTATTCGTCCGCTTGAATTTGTCTGACGCCTTCCAAAGGCAACGCGCGAGTGTTGAGAAAAAGCGAACGGAAGAAGTCACTAGCGTGGCTCAGCTGATGTTTGCACACCAAAAAGCGCGTGTCCTTGGGGTTTCTGCTGCTGCTCATTTTGTGAATGGAAAACACTCCCTAACTTCGACTAAAATCGTCGCTGAACACCCCTCCAAATGGCATTGTGCCAAAAGATAGTCTTTCGTCTTCGCTGCAGTTTTTTTGGCTGGCGACTGAGAGCGGAAAGTCGCGCGTTCATTGGCTTCTTAATGCACGAAGAATACTCTCCATTTGGATGATGAATCATTTATCATTATCACCTGCTGTTGAGATACATTTGGCTCCCTGGGCATTGTTCCGTGGACTGCTCGAGCGCGGCCTTTGCAGTTGGAAGAGCAGCGACTGTGCGGGTGCCATTCTCTGCTGGGGTTGTGCCATTGTATTCCAAACATTCTCCGTACCTTTTCCGTCGCTTGCTTCGTGCTAATTGCGCTGGGAATATGCGAATCGGCCGAACTGGTGGGGTTGGAATGCGAATTGCGAAGGGACCAAAAAGTGGGCGAATTGGGCCAAAGAGTTGTGCCGAGGAACTGAACGGCAAACAACACGAAACCAATTAAGGGCAATCAGCAGCAGAACCTCTTGGGAACTTGTGCCCGGTTCATCGGCATGAGAAAGAAAGCGACGAGCGGAGTCGGGGGAAGAATGGAAAAAGTGGGAGGAGGGGCGGGAGGAAACACTGTTGGCATACAGCTTCTGCAGCAGGGAATTTAAAATGGCAAAGGTTGGATTGACAGAGGGATTCCAGACCAAATCAACAAGGTTTCAAATAAAAGAGTTAATTTGGTAATCCATCCCAATTAGGCTAATTTGATTAATTGACCCCACCCCCCCCCTTTTTGATCACCTCTTCCACCACTGTTTTCTTTTGGTGCCGATTTGCTTTGCTCTGCTGCTGTTTTCCTTCTTCGATGTGATTTGGCACCAATGGGCATTTCTGCTGCTGTGTTCCATCACTTAAGTGTTTCATCCATCCCTCCTCATTTGGAGGCAAATGAGCACATTGGCACCGTGAAGGGATTGCCTTTTGAGGAGAATTTGAACGCGACTTTGAGCGGACGAGACGGCGCAGAAAGTTGGACATGGAATCAGCAGGGAAGGATGAAGATAAAGCACAAAAGCCCCGGCAGGAAGAAGCAGCGGCGTGAATGATGGATGGAGAGAGAGAGAGAGAGGCAAAGGGAGAGAAAGGGGAAGGGGGAGAAGCATCGCCTGGGAGGGGGGAACAATTGCAACGATGGAAGGGGGGGGGGAGGTGTCCTCAGATTGCCCCCCGCCCAACGCCCATTGTCCACAAACAGTTGTCCGCATTGATTGTTTCTTAAAACGATCAATCCGATGCCAACGACGGAGCGACCACCGCAGAAAGGACGAAGTGGGAAAAGCCACTAAAATGATCAAAGCCGAAGCAGCGGAAGAAACAAGCGGTGGAATAATCAGCGGAAAGAAAAAGATGAAGCAAAAGCCCAGCGGCGGTGGGCTGAACCCTTTGATCAGTGCCCCCGCCCTTCCTTTATTTCATTGCAGAACAAATGATCAGCAAATCCAGTGATAAGACATGCAATGATCATGGCCCTTTCTTCTTTCCTTATCACTTTTCTTCTCTGCCTTCTTCCTCCGTTGTCTTTCTCGTCTCTCTTTCTCTGTCACTCCATTTCCTCTGTTTCTTTTTCTCTGCTATTCTTCCTCATCTTCTCCTTTCTCTTCCTTCTCCTCCTTCCATTCTTCTTCGTCCACCCTTCCAAAGTCTCTTCGTCCTCCTCGCTTTCCCACTAATTCCACCGATTCCAGCCGTGTGTGTAAACTTGCCGATTTGGCCATGTCGTAGAGGCAAAGTGCCGCCACCGAACACCCAACCTTTGACAAATTCATGTATCGGTAATCAATGTGTGTTTGTTTTGGTCCATTTGACTTACCATCGCTTCCATCTCAACGCCCGTTTGGGAATTCGTTGCATTCACTCGACAGAAAACCGAAATTTGATCATTTGTCTTAATGTAAAAGAACGCTGATCACTTAACACTGCTGTTTTGGTACTTGATCAGTGTGAAATGAGACTTTGACATGCGAAATGATAATGGGGTGACAAAGCGGAATTAAATGGTGCGTTTTTTTGGCGGCCAAAATGCCAGCGACCCGGGAAACTGAGAAGAAATCGCCCTTTGGCGAATGGGCGATGAGTGCGGGGAGAACGCCCGGGGGGAACTGAAATTAATGGGCATTTATAAAAAAAAGTCCTTTTAATTAGTTGGAAATAACACTTTAATTATGGCACGGGCGAGAGCAATTCGTTGTGGGGAGAAGGCCTTGGGGGAAACGTTAACCATGCGGGCATTGCCTTGTGAGGAATCCAAATGGGAGAAGGTCGAGCAGAAACGGAGGGAGGTGAAGAAAACGGAGGATGGAAGGGAAGAAAAAAGAGAAGATGAAAGAGGAGAGAAAGAGGAGGATGAAAGGGAAGAGAAAAGGGAGGATTGAAGAAAAGAGGAAAGGGAGGATGGAAGAGAAGAGGAAAGGGAGGATAGAAGAGGAGAGAATGACGGAAGGGAAGAGGAGGATGGAAGAGAAGAGGAAGAGGAAGGCGGAGAGAAAAAGCGGAGGAATCGATTCAGCCGCCAATGCGAATCTGAACTTGGCCGGCCACGTTAAAGCGAGTGAGGCAAAGGACGTGCCATTGGGCGTCCCGGGAGAGAGTCCGCAGTCCGAATAAGATTTTCGAGACCTAAACATTTGGAAAAGTGCCAATGACATGGTCATTGAATGAATGACCCGCGTGTCGGGCGTGCTTCCGCTTCACTGCCGCCCCAATTAATTCCAAAAGTTGAGCGTCGTCCGCGCCCGCCCGAAAGGAAATTACGAAAGAATTTTATGGCAATAAATTATTATTTCAATTTCAATTTGAGAACAGAATCCACCAACCCTCAACGGGTCGCGCAACGACACTTCCGCCAATCCGTGGAGACACACCAAAAAAAGGGAAACATTGAGACTGACATTGGAAATGCGCGGTGAAAGAACACCTTCAGATTTCCGTCAGCGGTCAGTCTGAGGCGGTTGCAACTGCTGGGGATGGCATTTATGGGGAATGGCATTTTACGGGGAATGGCAAATCATTCGACCAACCCGCAAAAGTGTTCGCTCATTGAGGAGATGAAGCCGAATTGTCCTCGGTGGCCCTTCACTTTGTACGCCTTCGTTTTTCAGTTTATTCGTCGCTTTCCCTTTCCTTCTCTCACTTTGCTCGAGTCGTTCGGTGCGTCTTTCAGCCGTTCGATTTGTTCCTTGCCGAAATACCCTTCGAATTTTGCCAGCATTTCCTTATAAGCAATGAATTTGTCCATTTGGAAACGATTGCCGGAGAATGGCATAAATTCGATGAAGCGAATGTCCAAGCTCTGAAAAAGCGAAATACTTTTGGCAATGTTTGGTGCCATTTGTGGAGTTACGCGTTCGGCCGTTAGCTTCACAAAATCCGTCAGTTCATCGTCGTTTATGCCGCGAATAGCCATTAATTAATTGCCCTTGGTTGATAAGCATTTCCACTTTCCCTTTGCTTACCACACAATTAATCTTCAGTCGCCCCTCCGGCAAAATCCGCTCGGCCGCCTCAATCCCCGCCATTGCTTTTGCGAAGGCATTCCTCCGAGTGATCTGTGCAAATTTCTCCGCTGAAAGTGTGTCGAGGGAAACTGAAAAGGGTTTGGAAAAGTCGGAGCTAATAAATGATCGTTGGTTCGGCACTGTTCAGATGGGTGAGCCCCGCCTCAACCAAAGGGACAATCATTCGGGGGAGGACAATGCCATTGGTGGTCATGCCAATCCGACAGATTTGGGGAAGAGCGGCTAATTCGCCTGACAAAAGGGCGACAGTTTGGAGGAGACAGGCGAAAAAAGTACTTACTGACAATGGGCACCAAATCTAAGGGAGGAAAATTTGGGTTATTTCTTTAAAATGGGCACCTTTTCTGATGGTTGGCTCTCCACCGGTCAATCGAACTTTGTCGACACCGTTTTGAGCGAAAAGACGAACTGAACGGACAAATGTTTGAAGCAAAAGCATTTTCCGTTTGTTTCATTGCCGGCAGACCGAGTCGAACAATTTCAGCGGCGCCGAGGTAAGAGGAGGAGGGACAGAGGGGCACCCCCTCCTCGGGCATGCAGTAGAGACAGCGCAAATTGCACTTTTCGACGAGAGACACGCGCAGGTAATTGTGAAAGCGTCCAAAAGTGTCGAGGAGGAGGCGATTGGACTCAGAATTCGAATCGAGGACAGAAGAAGACGAATTTGTTTGGAGGGGAGGAGAAGGGGAGTGATCGGAGGAGGAAGAACTTAGGGGACAGAAGAGAGTGGAAAAGCGGGGGAGGGGGAGGAGAGGGAGGGGGGAAAGAAGCGGAGAAAGGCGCATCTGAGCAAATTGGAAAGATTCAGGGATGGAAGATCGGCCGCATGGCAACAAAAAGAAAAGGGAAATATTACGCCAAAATTCAAAAAATCTCAATTTAAATTCACAATAGGAAAGACGGGTAAAAAAAGCAAAAATGAATTCCGCTGCGTTCGATGGGTTTGGTTATCTCTTGGCCTTTTTATCGACATTTCCCCACAATGAAATGATTGATGAAAAGGGGAAATAACAACAAAAGAACCGATGGACTTCGTTTATTTGCCGTTTACGCTACATAAGAAGGGGAATAGGTATGCACAAAGTGTTTCTGATCGATGCTCAACTCTCACAATCATTCGATTAATTTCTTCAGTGTCCTTTTTTTATTTGTCGGTTCTTATCAATTCTACCCACAATTTTCCAGTCTCAGGTGCCCTGCCTGAAGCGATCAAACTCACTAAAACCTTTTAACTTTACTTTGCTTATCTTAATTTTGAGCGTTCACATTTCTTTTTAAACCTTTTTGACTTTTAATAAATTTCCCAAAAACCAGTCTTTGCCTAAGAATTGACCGGGTCGAATTAGTTTGTGTACGGACACAACAGTAACATTACAGAAAATTTGTGCAAAAAAGGCCAAAAAAAAAATTAATTGTTCAAATTTGGCAATTAGAGATGTCGCCAATCTATTATTTCACGCCGCGCGCTTGGGGTTGGGGTGGGCCAAGCTGAGGCGGGATTGGTTCCCGCTCCTCTTCACCGCTCTCGTCCCTTTTATCTCTGCTCACTCCGCTCGCTGTGCCGTAAAGGGAATTGCGCCCTTTTTGCCGTTCGTTCTGATGGGTCTGATGCTGCTGACCGATCCGATCAGCGCCAAAGGGGGACGAGAATGGGAGGGGGGAGAGAGGTGACAAAGTTGGACTGGTGCTTGAGGGAATTGTGCAGCGATTTTCTGCTTGCTTAACGGCACCACCGACAAGGTTGGAGAAGGGCTTGTCGGACCCCTTTGACTTGACGAACACGGGTTTCAACTCCCGCTTACTGCGGCGGACACTCCGACTGGTGGGAGTCCGCTTTGATCGATGCGCGTTTCTCCGGCTGGTGGGAGTTGCGCTGACGAACGGTCCTGTCCTTCGTCGGACGATTTGGCACCGCTCGGCTCTTCCTTCCTTCGCTGCACTGCTTGGACTTGACGACGACCGGAATTCACGCCCGTCCCTTCGGTTGTTCCGGCTGGCGGGAGACCGAACTGCTCGAAATTGCCGCTGCTTCGGGCCACTTCCGAATTTCTCCAATTGCAGACAGGAGGGAAATTGGGAACGGGGAGGGTTGGGGGAGACGACGTAGGCTGCCGAGAAAAGGAGGAATCAGGGCGGGGCCCCGCACGAGAATGAGCCAGCCGATGGGAAAAGAATTTGAATTGTGAAGGGATGTGATGGGGCAAAAATGGGACAAGGACGGGCAAAATGTGGATGGTACGAAATGGAGCAAAAATGCAAATAAAAATTGAATAAGAATTTGATGGGAAAAGGAAAAGTTAGGACTGATCAATTTTGAATGAGTTGATGAATCGAGATTCGCCCCGACCGTCTCCGACGTCCCTTCCATATCGTGCAGTAGGCGGGGATCCGCCTTCTTGTCGCCAATGAGAAAATTGGTGACAAGAGAAGTGCCAGAAGACCGGAAAGGGGGGGGGGCCGACCGCTGGAAATCAGGCCTGAACAATATCTTCGGTTAATTGCCCTAATGCCCAGCCACCCGCCGCCCTGCTCTGAGAAAAAACAGACAGAAAATTGTTTTTTAAGTTAAATTTAAAATTTAGCGCCATAAACTTTAATTTAAATGAATAGCCAGCCCATTGTTTGTTTTTTTGGCTCTTCCATTTTTAATTTTTCCACTTTCAATGCCTTCTCCGTGGCAATTGTGAAGATCATTGGTCCCAAAATTTTGGCAATCATGGAGTTTACTGGTCCCGTTTTTTTTTCTTTAAAAATCATGGAAAAATTTTTCTAGGGCTATTTTACTGTGCTGAGCACGAATCCGACCTTATTTTTGACCGATTCTGAACCCCGAACCCGGATTCGAACATTTAAAAAAAAATTTTTTTTTAATTTTTTTTTCTTTCATCTATGTTTGTCTTGAGCATAAGGTTACGCATGTAACCGATCGTATGGTAGAGAATTGATCACAAAAAACAAATATATCCATGGCTTAAATTGTTAGTGAGCCTACGGCCCTAAGTTAAAACAAGTGTTATCATGGTATGACCAAATTTCCCATTATGCATATGCTGTTTATGCTCAAGACAAACATAGATGAAAGAAAAAAAAATTAAAAAAATTTTTTTTTTAAATGTTCGAATCCGGGTTCGGGGTTCAGAATCGGTCAAAAATAAGGTCGGATTCGTGCTCAGCACAGTAAAATAGCCCTAGAAAAATTTTTCCATGATTTTTAAAGAAAAAAAAAACGGGACCAGTAAACTCCATGATTGCCCAAAATTTTTTAATTTAATTTTTTTTTATCTTAAAATTTTTTAGCACTTTTCCAGGGGTGTTTTGAGGCGCTGAGCACGAATCCGGCCTCCATTTCGACCAATTCCGAATCCCTAACCCGAACTCGAACATTTTTCGAGAATTAAATTTAAAATTTTTTAAAAATTTCTTTTAAAACATGGTTCTTAGTGTTTTCGGAGTTGCTGATCACGAATCTGCCATTCATTTTGACCAATCTCGAATACCGGACCCGAACTCGAACAAAAAATCGAAAATTCAAAATTATCAAAATTCATTTTTATGTTCGTATCTTTACAGAATGACCATTTTTTGGATTTGAAATGGTTTTTATCTGAAATTAACAGCACCGAAAACACTAAGAACCATGTTTTAAAAGAAATTTTAAAAAATTTTAAAATTTAATTCTCGAAAAATGTTCGAGTTCGGATTAGGGATTCGGAATTGGTCGAAATGGAGGCCGGATTCGTGCTCAGCGCCTCAAAACACCCCTAGAAAAGTGTTAAAAAATTTTAAGATAAAAAAATAAAATTAAAAAATTTCGGGGCCAATGATCTTCACAATTGCCCCTTCCGTCGCTTTGGTCGCTTTTTTATTTTTTCCCAATTTTTTCCTTTACGTTTGTTTTGCCAATACTCACTTTTTGGCCAACCATCAAAGCGGTGCCATTGATTCTGTGGTCAGTACCCATCCATCATAATTTGCCTGGACTTCTCTCAAATTGTTTCTTTCAGTCCGATTCTCCGTTTCAAATCCGTCAGCCTCATTCCCTTCCCGACCTTTTGGGCCAATTGGAATGGATTCGGGAATTAACGGCGATCAGAACATTCATTAGAGATAAACAAGTATGAACAATTTTTGCCAGGTTAGGTAAATAAATTTTGTTTTCATTTCAACAAAGGCTAACATTGACCAGCGATATGGGGAAGATGACCCCGAAATTGAGAAGAAAGTGCGGGAAACGGACGAGGACTGTGTACGGAGCAAACCGATGGAACTGCAAACGGAGAATTTTGTTGTCACTTATCCCATTGACATTATGCCCAAATTTGTGATTGGAAAAGAATCAATGTAAAGACCAAAAAAAAAAAAAATTAGAAAAATCTTTTAGCATTCATTCGACGACAGAAACACTGAAAATGGACTTTCTCAGCCGAATGTTTCCGAATGATGAGTTGGGCAATTCTCAACAATCATTGTCAGAAGAACCAAACTGTGCCCATTTGACGGGTACAACCGAAGAGAGAAAAGCCAACGAAGTGAGCACGACAAAGGTATTCCTCGCCTTGGCAATTCATTCATTAGGCATAATTATCTTAGGAATTCCGTTCGTTCGTTTCTGAGTATCAATTGGCACGACTAAGTGAGGAGCAATTGCACCATTTGGGGCTTTTCCTTGCACAAAAACTGACGGCAAATGACGAAAAATCGCGCGAATTGGCCCTTTATTATGCACATTTTTACTGGAGAATTCGGGGCGACCCGTTAAAGTCGCAGCAGTGCCTTCGCCTCTATTTGAAGCGACGGCCGAATTGCGTGTGAGTGTTTTTTATTTTTGGCATTCTCACGCCCTTTTGTTAAGTGCTGCCAAACTCCAAAGTGGGCTCGTCCATCTCCGAATCGGCGACTATCCATCCGCAATTGAACTCCTCCAAGTCGTTTTGTCCTTTCCCTCCCAATTCAATCGGTTTTAAGTCCGTCAATAGCATTGTCACCAATTGCGTCGATTGTCTGATGGCATTGGGCGATGCCTTTGTTTTGGTGGGCAATGATTTAAAACAAGAAATATTTAAACATTTAAAATTTTAAGGATGGAAATTATAAAGCGGGCATCCAAGTCTTTGACATGGCGTTCAATACCGATCCGAAGGAGGAAATGGCACTTAAGGTGGACTCATTTGTCAATGGGGGCGGGGTTCATTTTGAAAATAATGAAATGGAGGGACTCAATCAGAAGAGATTGAGTTTTTTCAGAAAGCGTCACTGCTGAGATGCACTCTCAAACTGTTCGAAGTGATGGAAAATCAGCACAAAAATCTGCTCGAAATAATCAAAGACAAAGAGGCCTATCGGGACAAGTGAGGCCCATCTCCAACCCAAACGTCACCTGGGCAATTTTTGGACCAAACATTTTTTGTTGTTAACCAAATTCAACTTGGTATTTTAAGCGCTTTCGAACAGTGCCAAAAATGTTTAATTTGGTTAAGAAAACAAAAAAAAAAAACCCAAAAATTCGTCCGGCGACGTTTTGTCCTGCTCACCTTTTGTAACAAAAATACCTTTTATCCAGTCGTTTTTCTTCTTAGAACCAAACGAATGCAGCAATTGGAGGCGCACATTGAGCAGAACCGAGCAGTGCCTGAACACCGACTTCAGGCGCGACTCGCCCACAAATTCATCGAATTTGGCACTTTCCCATGTAAATTCAATTCAATCTTTTCCTTTCCTTCCCCTCTTTTTTAGATTTAAAATGCCGCGAAGGCACTCAATGGATGAACGGAATTCACGAGAGAAAACGATTGTTTTGCACAGTGAACAATTGGACAAAGTTTGAAGAAGCGATAGGACAAAGGGAAAGGGAAAAAGCGGCACAAAAAGTGAAAGAGGAAGAAAAGAAAAGGACGGAAGAGAAGGGACGGAAAGTGCGGACGGAAAAGGGCGACAGGGCGGAGACGGAGCAGTACTTGGACAGAATGGGCCCATTCGTCGGAATGAAGGCGGACGAACCCCAAATGGAACCCAAGTACCCACTCGACAAGTTAGCCATGCCAAACACACCTCACAAAGCCAAGCAATTGCAGAAAAACATTCCTCCGAAATTCCACCCAAATTTATCAGCCGAATTGGCCTTCGCTGACGGAATGCCGCAGAAATTACAACGAACTTTTGCACAAGTCAACTCGTCTTCACCAATTGTTCATTTCCCCTCAAAACAAAGGATTTATGTAAGAAATTATGATTCATTGCTGTGACCATTTTTCCCCCATAGAACTGCTGAATTTTTCACCAAATATTTGGGCCTCGGAAATGGCCAATTGACGCCTTTGCCGTGGGAATTGCCTCTTTGCAATCCCAGCCATTTTGGAGGCGAATTGAGCGCCGAATTGAAATTTATTCCCCTTGTAAATAAATTAATTCAAAATGAAACTAATGAGTCCATTTAGCTAAACGGCTTCAAAAGGCTTAAATCCATCAAAGACAATTCAAAAATTTATTCCGAAAAGTCACTGAGGGACGAATTTTCGAAAATGATCGGATTCGACACAGCAAATGAACAAAATTCGGGGCAACAGCTTTTCATGGGCGAAATTGGACAACGAATCAACAATCTCATCAAATTCGTTCGTATTTTCCGGTAGGATAAAGTCCGATTGTGAGTTTTCAGAACATCGGCCCCAAATGGATGAGTTTGAACTTTGCCGCTTTGTTTTTCCGATTTTTTGGCTTTCCGTCGGAAGTTTCTCAATTCGGACGATTTCCATTAATTTTTGATTGCTTTTAGGCTGCTAATTGTTTGGAAGCTGCTTTAACAGTTAGTTGTTCCGTTTTCTTTTGCCATTTTCTTATTCATTTTTCCCATTTTTTAGTTCCCCCAATTTTTGGACATTTCTCTCACTCAATTGGCCCAACTTTTGCTCCATTTGAATCCACCGATGGAAAATGCCAAAAAGGAAAATGACGGAATTGAAAGGATTTTGCGTATTGCGATGCAAAAAGGAGAAAATGAGGCGAGTTAATTAATTGCTACTTGCCACTCCTTACGCGGCTTTTCAGCCCGTCCCTTTCCATTTGATGGGCATTTTCCATTTGCGCCAAAATCGCTCCGTTTTGGCCGACCGTTTCTTCAGAGAGGCGTTGGACCGCGACCCGAACTTCGAACCCGCGTTGAACGAATTGCTACGGATGAAATGCACTCAGAGAGTGGTGAGTCTAATGTTATTTTTAAAATGGAAAATGAATTTAAATATTTCGAATTTTGTTTTCCCTTCGCCTTTCGCAGGGGCAAAAGCCGCGACTGATCCGCGACATTTACGCACCAAATTTCTCTATTCTATTGTAATTTCATTGCAAAGCATCTGCCGCCTTCAATTGCTTCTCAAGCATCCCATTTTTAAGCCCTGCGACTGTGTCATCTCCGCCCCCAAAGAAAGTTCCACCGATGAACACGCGAGGAACCGAGCTTAAAAAGGAAGATAATAATGAAAAGGCAAAAATGAAAGGAAAGGGTAAGAAACTGACCGGGCACCGGTGAGCTCCTTGAGAAAGTCTTGGATTTGGTCACAGTCATTGCGCTGGTTTAACTCGACAATTTCAAGTGCGCCCGGCTTCAGTTAGAGAAGAAAAAGTCAGCGAAAAAGTCGATCGTTAATATAAAAACAGAAACTTTATAACATTTTCTCATTGGCAATTCGAAAAATTGCCTTATTTCTTAACAAATTTCATTAAAAATTCAACATTTTTACGATCGACTAATACCGATTTGTGAGGAAAATTGTCGATCGTAAGAGGAGAGGGGTAGAAAAATCGAAAAATTTTGCCGGTTTTTCAAAAAAAAAATCCAAATTTTTACGATCAACTACTATAAAATCAATTTTTTCCCTTTCGTCTATAATTTTCTTTAAAATTTGGCTTAAAAGCATAAAATTGTTAATTTTTTGGTGAAAATTTGCTATAAATATGCAAAATTTAGGCATTTTTTGGCAAAAATCGTTAACAAACCGCACTAAAAAAGTGAAAAAAATTTTCCCGGCGGCGCCTGTCGGCGCCGGACCCCCTTTTCCCAAAGTTTTTTTGAAAAAAACGCCGCAAAAAAGTCGTTGCCCGGGTGGGAACCCCGGTCGCAAACACGGAAATATTGAAAGGAATAGGCGTTCAGAATTTTTAATACACTGGAGAAAACAATCCCGAAGAGCAAAAAAAAAAGGTCTTCACTAGGCAAAAAATTGAAAAAATGGTCGATCGTAATGGAAATGGGCTCTGACCCCCCATGGGGGGGGGGTCAAAGTCGATCGTAAGACCTCTTGGCTGACCCCTTCCCCTTGCACAGGTATGCCGTTCTGCTTGAATTCGATCGTCGTCCTTTCTTTTAGGGTCGCAGTTACCCCCCGCCTCCATTCGCCCCTTTGGTCGCCCCCCTTTTACGCCCGGCAGGTGTCCGCCATTCGCTCATTCTTTGTCAGTCAGAAAACGGCTGAACTTTTAGCGGAACTGCGTCAAATTGAACTTCGTCGATTCATCCAACAAATCGAGGCGGAGGAATCATTGAAGACCAAACGAAATGAAAGGCCGTCCCATCGTCCGTCGGTGGTGGGACGGCATTTTGCACACAATGAATAAACATTCATTCCCTTTCCAAGTTGGCACTCGATTACGGTGGTTATTCGGAAGAGAGAATCGAAGCCCATCTTTTTCAAATATGGCCGCAGGGAATCGGCCCGGGCGATTTGCGACAGCAATTGAATTTTGAAGACAGCGAAAACGAATCGCAGCACCAAGTAAAAGTGGGGGTGGGGCGGGGTTTGGGAGGGCGGAACGCTCTTCAATTTCCATTTTCAAATTTGCAATTGATAGCCTCGGCTTGGACTGAATGCGTCTGCGTTTGACACTTTGCAGCATCGTCACCAAGTGGTCTCTTCTCTTGACATTGCCCTTCCCAAAGTGTGCCACCATTTCCCTTTGCTGTATTTTGAATGCTTTTAAGGATTTGCCAATTCCGCCCCCGGAAATGGTCAAAAAAGGCGAAAGTCTTTCGCCTTCGCTAAGTCGCAAATCGCTCCCCGAAATTTGCCAGTCGCACCGCAAAGCCTCCCAATTGTTGGAGCAGCCCGTGTCCAGTTGGGTGGGTGGGTGGACGGCATCCAATTGGCCATGTTTTCTTTCGTTATTTTGACATTTTCAGGTTTCGGTGACCGCCAAAGGCATTTTGGTAGGAGAGAAAGAACATTTTTAAGACATTTCGCCAAATAGGTGGAGGATTTGTTCGATTTGAACTCGCCACTACCCGCCATTGGCCAATTGGAGCCCGAGTGTTCTGACCCCGCCTTGGACCCCGTACTTCGCGAACTTGACAGTCTCCCCGCTTTTCAGTACAGACATCAGCTGACCAAATTCTACAAACCGGAGAAGGCCCTGAGAAATGTTTCGAATTTGTCGTTGTTTTGCCATTTACAATTCTCAGACTCTCCGATCACTTGGCTCCTCCGGCAAAGTCGAACAGATTGAACACGTGGTGGCCCGTCTTTATTTTGCCATGAAATGTGTGCATTCTCACAATCAGTGTGTGTTTTGATCGCTTTCCGTTTAGCTGACGAAGTGCACTGGGCTCTGAGCACTCTTTCGGCGTTGTATTGGCGGGTGAAGGGCGACCCGGTGAATGTCCGTCTTTTGTTTTTGGCTTTCTTTGGCCAAATGGAAAGAGTCAAATTCAGGCCATTAAATGCCTTCGGCACTCTCTGCACAAATCGCCAAATATATTCAAAGTGCCATTTCCAAATTTTGTTCGCACCATTTTGCCTTATCTAAGGACGTCCCTTTGATTTCGCTGGCCAACATTTACCATCAAGCTGGCTTCCTTCACAGTGCCCTAATCGTCGGACGAAAAGGTGCCGAAACATTTCCTTTGGCGATGGCTCTCTCTCTTTGACAGCATTGGAAGCGGGCGTCGACGTGGTCGCTTTGCACTTCACTTTGGCCAACATTTACGCCTCTTTGGTCGTCCCTTTGCCTCTGCGTTAATCCCTCCGTCCCTTTAGTCCGATTTTCCCCACGCCCTCCAATTTTACCACTCCACACTCGCACTTCAGTCCAATTTTGAGCCGGCCAATTTGAGGATTTTGGTCTGTCCTTTTGCATTTGTTTGCCCCTATTCCACCGATTCCTTCTTTAGGCCGTCCATTGCGTTACAAACGGAACACTTTTGCCCTACTGACAATATTACGGATTGCCAATCATTTGTTCGCCAATTTTTCATTCCTTATTTATAGAGAACGGATTTATATTTACTAAAAAGCGCCAAATGTGTGCTTATACTGTAATATGTACTGAATTAAATCCCCTTAAACTGACTGCTAAAAAATGGATGTAAGCAAAAACAACAACAACAAAAATGCCAAAAGTTGCACATATATTAAACAAAATGACTAAAAAGCGCTTTTTAAATATTGTCAGTCTTTCTTTTAGCATTCGAACACTTCTGCCTTTTTGTTTCTTCTTCTCCTCAATTTTTCCCCTTCAAAATGCAATTTAATAAATTTAAATTAAAATCGTTCCCCTGCAATTTCATTCATTCAGTCAAAATAATAACAAATAATTTGGCCGGTTTGTTCATTGGTTCCTTTCCTCCTTATGTGCGTTCTTCAACACTCGTCGTTATTTTGGCGTTCTTTTTTTAATTCTCCAATTTCGCGCTTTTGCAGTCGTATCCAATTGCCTTGGGGAGGAGAGTTTTCTTTGTACTCTCTCTCCCCCCCCCTCCCTCTCTGTCCATTTCTCTCTCTCTATCCCCTTCCCATCTCTCTCTCTCTCTCTCTCTATGTGTGTGTCTCTCTTTCACTCACCAAACATTGGCCGAATGATCAGTTCAGCGGAAACACGCATCTGAAGATGTTGTGTCCAATAAACGATTCTTTCCCTTCTCACCTCATCAGTGCGTAATTTCGAAGTGACTCGAAAAGAACGAAGTATCTTTGTGATTAGGCACTTCTCTTCCATAAGAGCAAAACGTTGGCCTTGGGGGATTTGAGCATTTGCCATAACTGTCGGCACTTTCTTCCCCCCCCCCCCCTCAAAATGCCAACCGATGCAATTTCGAGCGCCCGCACTGAAAGGAATATAGCAGTAGGGATGCTTCAGATAGTCGACCTTCAAAAAGCGCTCGGGATCAAAAACTGAAAGGGGCAGAACAAAAGAAGCAAATCGGCAGAAAGAAGACGAAACGAACCCTCGGGGTTTTCCCAATAATTGCGGTCGCGGTGGATCATCGACGCCACAATGATAATGCCGGTCCCCGCAGGCAGCAAAAAATCCTCTGAAATGAGAAGCAAATCTCAGCCAAACACTTCCTACCACTCACTGATTTGCGTGTCCTCAGTTACCTTTAAAAAGGAAAGGACCAATTAAGTGATAAGAAAATCTTTAGATAAGATTCGGTTGGACCTGTCGAGCGATGAGTGGTACACTTGGGTAAAGGCTAAAACAGATAAGGGGACGGATAAAGCAATTGGCATGCAGCGAAAGACCGGAGGGTTTCCTTCAGACACGCTTCCAAGTAGCGCAACTCGCCCAATTGCTCGTAGCGAAGTTCGGCCTCAGGGTCGGGCCCCAGCAATTGGTCAATTTCACGCTGAACGCGCGATTGGATCTGCGATTTGTGCATGAGAAATTCCAATTGCGCGAATGCCGTTGTCACCTCGGGATTGGCACCCATCAAATGCAAAAACCAATTCAATGCTGTCGAAGTCGTATCGTGGCCCTACGGGAAATTGGGCGGGGGGGGGGCATTGGTTAACCCAATCAGAAAAACACCTCAAAAGTGAAGGTGTCCACTTCCTCCTGAATGCCGGCCAAGTCCAACTGGCCGTGCTGCTCCATGTCCAACATCAAATCCAACAATGCCAATCGGAAGAAGAAGATGTATTTTATACGGGTTTCAACACTCCAAAAAGAATCTCTGCTTAGTTTCGAGATTTGCGGAACGGATTTAGGCATTTTCTACTGGCAATTTATATTGTCTAAAATTGCATTTGTCCCTTTTGTCCATTTTTATATGCCATTGCCTTCCCTTGGGCCCTTTCTTCTCCGATTACCTCACCCCTTTGCCTCCCTCCGTCACTTTCTTCGCCACTAATTTCTCAATGCCTCCCGCTTCTTCCATCGCTTTTTTACGTGCCAAAATCGCCTTAATTTGGCTTATGGCTTGAATGACAAATGATTCTGCAGGGCCTTCACCTTATTAGTAAAATCGTGTAGAATTTGGACACATCGCTTCTGCTCTTTGCCAGCCCCAAAAATGTTGAACAGAAATTCGGGATAAAACTGAAAACACCAATTAACCTTAATAGGCAATTAAGCAATTCCATGCCAACTGTTAATTAACTGGCTACCCATCCAACAGTTCGCCCATTAATCGTCGTCCCCTCCGTCGGTTGTTCTTTTACCTGCGGTTTGACTATCCGTTGGAAAATGATATTTTTGATGGCGAACACCGCGTCCAAATAGTCCGAGTGAATGGTCCGTTGCGCGTCAATGTTCACGCCGAGTGCCGCCTCGCAAATGATGTCCAAAGTGCACAGAGTGATGGTGTGGAAAATGTCCACAAATTCTCCACTTTCCGCAATTTTCTCCATCTTTTGCACTAATGTGGTGCCATGCCGATTATACACCTTTTTGAGGGGTGAAAAGAGAATTTTTTGGGAGGCGACGGACAGACCGGCACAAAGTCCTTCAGAATGTCGTAGTGAAACTGAGCAAAAAGAGTGAGTAAGCGGAAGCAATCGGACGGAATAAATAACCAACGGTGGGGGTGAGCAACTTGCGACGGGGGCGCCATTTGTTCGGCTTACTGAGCAAAAGGCCGTCGCCGATCCAAGCGGACAGAAAGGAGTAGTGGAACATCTTGACAAGCAGGGGTTTGGCAATGGCAGTGCCACAGTGGGAATCACCGGCTTATTTACTTTTTTTAAGTGTTAGCCATGGGAAGGGGGGACCCCGCAATTAGAAGCAGAGGGAGGGGTGTGGGAGGACCTTCGTCAGCAGTTTTTTGCTGCCCAGCACCGGCTCCACTTCCTCGGCGCCAAAAATGATCGCAAGCGGAATGGGGCCGAGCCACGCCCGCGCGATGCGTCCGTTCTTCTCCCCGAACATATAAGCGAGGCCCTGGACTTGCTCGAAGAATTCTGAACAAACAGTCCACACAGAACGGGGCCCTAATCTGACTAACCATCGGGCTTAAGCCGGATTTGATGGAGATTTCCGACCAAAGGCAAAGTGGAAGGGCCCGGGATTCGATTGACCAACTGAGAGATGCGCAAGAACTTCCGACTGATCCAAGCGGAAAGCCAAGCGAACAGAGAAGCGATCAGAAAAACAACCAAAAAGCCCATCTGCTGAAGGGGAATGGAGAAGTGACCTTTGACGGAGACGACAAGGTCGAGGAGGAGAGCTATTTGCGTGATCAGAATGGCTGTTCCATTTGCCGATGTGCCCATTGTCCCCCATTGGGCGATCGCTGTGGCAAACTTTGCGTTTTCGGTTTCGAGTTCAAACAAGAAAAAACGTTTTATTTATGCTCAAATGGGTAATTCAAAGTCCCTAAGAATTCACAATTTGTGAAGCAAAACTGGAAAAGAGAGGGGAAGGAAAGGAAAATGAGATCGTTGGCACAGATAAAGGGAGAAATCGAATGGAGTGAACGATGAGCGGAAGAATGAATGGAAAGGAAACGCAAAAGGGAGGGAAAGTCAAAAAGGGAAGGGGGAGAAGGAAAGAACAAATTGTGACCCGAGCAACACGCGCAACTGAAGGCGTTTGTGGAGAAGGAAAGGCAAAACGAACAAAACGGCGGGGGGGGGGGGGAATCATCGATCACTGCTCAAACGCCCCCAGTGCGAGCACAACGTTCTTGCGCGTGAAGTGCATATCCAAAAGGCAAGTCCGCTTGGTGGCGAAACAGAACTGGGCAAATCCATTCGGATTGACTCTGAAAGAACGCCCAATTCATTTGAAAAAAGGGGCAAGGAAAGTCAACGATCGCACATCGTTTGCTGTTGCTGCTGATGGGCTGCGGATGAAGCCACTTCCATGGAGAAAAAGCTAATGCCGTAACGGGGAGTGCCGACGGCGACAATGGACGCGTCCCTCGAGAAAACGATGGGAGTGCTGAACTCGAACGGAGTGTCCGTGTCTTGGGCCAACAGCAGTCGCTTTTGCTGGGCCATGTCCCAAATGCCGACGGTGCCCTCCTCATAAGCAGCGACCAAATAGCGACCACAGGGGGAAGTCTGAAAAAACATTGTAATGATTTAAGAAAGGAGTTTTCGGAGTGGTAAGTTACACGAAGTCCGCGGATTGGTCCCCTGTCGGCGATGGTTGGGTCGGCAAAAGTGCGTACACAAGTGCCCGTGAGCACGTCCCACACGCGAATGACTTTGTCTTCTGAGCCACCAATTATGTAATTGCAGTTGGGATGGAAGTCCAATTCGGTGACGTCATCAGTCGCATCGACGAACAGTCGCAAGGGTTTCACGCGGTCAGTTGCCCACAGGGAAACTGTCGCATCGGAAGTCGAAGCAGCGAAGTAATAGCCACGGTTGCAGAATTGGACTGATAGAGAATGAGAGCGGGAAAATGGCAAAAATTGAAGGACTCAAATCACAAAGGCAAAGAAATTGTAGAGCAGTAAAATCAGGCCCAAGCCAGGGTAAGGGAAACGTAGTGGACCGACCCATTCCCACCCCTACCGAAATGAAATTTTTTAAAAATTAGCAAAATTTTTGAATTTTTTTCTGGCTATGAAATTGACTAATGAACAAATTGAAAGCGAGAACTCCTTTTTAAGCATTTATTTGTTACCCTTCCATAAAGGAAGAAGCGGCCGATAAACGACGACATTGCGATGGGTGTCCAAATTCCAAAGGCGAATGGTCGCGTCGCGGGAAGCGGAGAGCAGAAGACGCTTTTCACAAGAGAAAGAAAGGGAGTGGACGGGGCCACAGTGACCCTAAAGGGGAAAAATGAAACGGGGGAATCAAAAATAAAAAAATTCAAAAACGGGGGGAGGGGTCTATTGCTGTGTATCTAACCCAATGGAGACAACCTTTGAACAATAAACCAAGTTATGCTTACCACAAAAGTGACGGACTTTGGTCCGTCCGTCTCTTCGAACATTTCCTCCCCAAATTCGTCCATTTCGCCGTCCAATTGCGTCAATTCCTTCGCCTCTTTCAACATTTTCATTCGCTCTGCTGCCAACAGTTCGATTTGCACCTGCGAATTGCCCATTCCCATTGCAACCATTGAGCCGTTGTCGGCAAAAGTCGCGCTGCAAAGTCCACCGCCAGCATTCAAAACGGAGTAAAGGCAAACGGAGGGCGGACTCTCTTGGGAAATGCGATACTAAAGGGAGGGGGGGGAATGCCTTGGTATGGCGAATGCCAGAAAAAATGCCGCGTTCGTCCCACACCTTCCCGTGCAAATATTGTGGTAACTCATAAATGGAAAATCGGTTTTTCCTATTTTTCACGGCGCCCCCTCCACCCGCGACTGACTTTCCGCTGCTGCGCGTCCTTCATCGATGCCCTGTACTCCATCTTCACACTTTCCGGCAGTGTTGGCATCGGAATGCGTTCCGCCGCCGGCGCGTTCGTTTCCTTTTTCTTCCCGTCTTTGCTCTTCTCCAATTTCATGCGTTTTTTGTCCGCCGCATAACTCGTCAGATAGTCGTCCCTACAAACCCCGTAAAACATCTTCAACTTCTTTTCGTGCTGCGGTGGCTGCACAACCGTCGATTTCGCAGAATAAATTTGGACATTCAAATCGTCGGACAAAGACATTCCTTTTGCTCATTTAAGTAAAAGTGGGGTAATTCATAATCATGCAAAACAGGATTTTAAACCAATTAAAAATTCGACGAAAATAATAATAAAAAATTTATGCATGAAAAGCATAGTGACTAGAAGAGATAGACAATGAATGAAAAATGGCAAAAAACTAATGAAGCGTTACACAAAAGTTAAAATGAAAATACAGAAAAATTGGCTGAGGATTTTTAGCTTACATATTTTTTGATGAGAAATGCATGAAAAGTAGAGCTCGACCTGGATCCAGGCCTGGATTTTTCCTGGATTTTTGTCCAGGAAATCCAGGTCCAGGTCAAATGTGAAAAAAATCCAGGTCCAGGTCCAGGCAAAACAGGAAAAAACCTGGATTTTCCTGGACAAAATTTTAGAATTTATTTTTTCAAGTGACCGATGTTTTTTTCAAGTTTTCAAAAACAGATTAAATACATTTAAAAACACATTATTATTATTTATTAGATATTTTTAGAGGTTTATAAGTAGGGCTGGGATTTTTATGGTTTAACATATTTTTTTTTGCGGCTTAGTTATGGCGAGAGAAGCCCAAAAATAGCATTTTCTCCGAACAATTTTTGATTTAGAGCGACTTATAAAAACATAAAAACACATATTTTGGCGTTTTCGCACATAAAAACATATCGCACATATTTCGGGGTTTGGCACATATTTTGCACATATTTTGGCATTTTTGAAAAAAATATCTAAGAAAAACACAAAAAATTCAAAAATGCACCCCTAAAAATCAACTTTCTTGCCATTTTTATAGGCTCTTTCAAAATTTTCTTTATTTATTTCGTGTACCGAAAATCGAATTCTTCATTAATTCGTTACTGGATATCGAAGTTTCTTGCTGGCACTTACTCAACTGATGGAAAAATTATCTTTAAAAACAATTTATCAAAAAAGGACTAATTTTACCCCCAAACACCTCCAAATGTTTTTTATTTGCAATTGTGCGGGCAAAAATGATAAAGAATGAGTTTTTTGGAATTTTTATGCAAAAATACCATTGGTTTTTCCAATTTTTAGCTCATATTTTTGCATTTTTAACACATATTTAGGCCTTTTTTTGGTTTTTAGCACATAAAAATCCCAGCCCTATTTATAAGCAATTAATTGATTTTTTTAAACCTTTTTTTGATTTTTAAAATTAGTTTCAAAAAATCCAGGTCCAGGCCTGGATCCAGGTCCCGATGAGCCTGGATTTTTCCTGGACCTGGATTTTTGTCCAGGAAATCCAGGTCCAGGTCCAACATGGAATCCAGGTCCAGGTCCAGGCATTTTTCAAAATGTCGAGCTCTAATGAAAAGTAATTTTTTAAAGAATCATTGAAACTTTGCTTCACTTAAATTCCCAGCCGAACAATAATAGAAAAAGGGATGTGGAAAGAATGAAATGACACGGCATCCACTCATTCGGTTAATATGTTGTCAGAAGTTTTTTGGTAATAATTTTGACTTTTATTGTCTTAAATTAAAAAAAAACAGCTAAATTGACTCTGACAACACTTTTCAGCTCATTTTTGGAGAATTCATTTTTTTACGGCTTTACCACCATCTTCTCGTGAACGTCCAAATTACCAACGACCTGAAAATGGGGAAATGTTAACGGGAAACGGAAAAAAGACGAAGCATTTAAAACAAACACAAAGGGAGGGAAAACAAAACAAAGGAAAAACGGAGTGTTAATAAATTAGGGGAGAACAAATTAGTAAAACAAAACGGAAACAAATAATTTAAAGGATTACATTTCTTTCAAATGTTTTCTAGGACCCTGAAAAGTGAAAATGAATTGCGTAGCATTAAGCAGAAAAAGTATTACATTTTTTTGTGAACTTCTGTCCCCTCCACTACCTGTAAAATTGGATGATTTGGTAAAGAGAAAGAGACAAAACGGTGACCAAATGGCCAAAGTGCAAAAGTAAGTCAGGAGAAAGGCCAAAGTCGGCTCGGTTGGTCAGACCAATCAAAGCGGTAAAACACCGCAAAGCTCAGAAAACAACGACCGTTTTGCACGTCACCCCAACTCACGTCACAAAACTCCTCGAAGGATATTTTTCCATCCCCGTCCTTGTCATGGAAAAGAATGGTTTTATCGACGATTTGCTGAAGTTGCGTGTCTTTCAAATTGTTGCCCACCATCATTTTGAGCACCTAAGTGAAAATGCCAAAAAGAAAGACAAATGAACGGACTTGGAACAGTTCGCCGTTGGAGATGAAACCGTCTCTGTCCATGTCATAAATGCGAAACGCAACTTAATGAATGAAAATTTAATGCGAACGGAAAAGCGGACACAAATTGGCCATCATTTTCAATCCGTTTCAAAGGCTCACATCGCAATTTGACGTTTTTGTCGCCTTTGACACTGAACTGCGAAATGCCTTGGATGAATTCTAAACAAACAAAAATCCAATTGAAAAGTGAGGCGGAATTAAGTACCTTTGAAGTCGACTTCGCCGTTTCCATCAGAGTCGAAAATGTCGATGACCCGCTGCACGAGAGGGTTTTGCTGTAGTTCAGGCAAGGACATGAACTCGTCCACGCTCAAACTGCCGGACCCATCCAAGTCCAATTTTTTGAAACGTCTTGCCAATCGCCGCAGTTCGTATGCGTCAAAATTGCTGCACATTTCCATGGGAAGTGAATTTTCGTTTCCCTAATATGAAAATGGAAAATAAAAGAGAACAATTAAAAATGTTACCATTTTTGGTTGTAAGAGGTAAGGAAATAAACGAAAAAGAGTCGAACAAAGACCTAAAAACATTTACCAAAATAAATATATTCAAAGCTACGAAATGAGTAGGCAATCGTTTAATCTTAAACAGGGCTCGTAATATGGCGAGATAGGTATTGCACTATGGGTCACAAGCCCAGTGTTAGACAAAATTGGTCGAAACGCCAAATAGCGAAATGGCGTAATTTTTTTCGCGCTAATTCAAAAAATACACTGGTAAATGGCTTTTTTGTATTATTTATTTGATCAGCCATAACTCGCGTCATTTCCAACTAAATTAAACAAATTTAGTATCTAAAAAAGTTTTTGAAAAGGAGAATCTCAACTCTCCCTTAATTAAGGGATATCATGGCATGCAAAATGTCCATTTTTATCCGTACCATTGAAATGAAAAATGCATTTAAATTTTGGCGATCCAAACATAACACACAGCAATTAGTTATTGTTTTCAAAAGAGAATATTCAATGAAAACATTCAAATGATTGGTTGGAAGAATTTGAAGAATGGAAAGAACGGACGTCAAAAGATAAGAAGCGAATGGAAGGGAAGGGAAGGGAAGGGAAGGGGTGGTCATCTTCTGCTGATTGATTAATCGCAACTCATTTGAAAAACATTTGACAAAAAGTACAACAGAAACATCGCCGGCGGACCAAACAAAACAAAACCACCGGCGGACTATCACCACTATTTATGCTAATTACCCCCGCCCCATTCATTGTCACAACAAATCCATAACACTCAATTTACATATCTCAACATAACAAAATAGTTGTTTTTTTTCTACAATATTAATGGGGACTGAATTCAAAAGGACCTCCCTCCCCTAAATGCTTTTAACGGTTTCCCTCGCCCATCCCAATTTCCATCTGATCACTAAATTCCTCAATTTCACTCACTTCCAGTTAATGTTGTATAATGAGGAAGGAGAAGAGAAGCCATTCACATTCCATTCTAAGGGAACAGATAAATGGGTAAATCCGCGGGAATGCCGTGGAGGAAAAAGCCACCCCCGCGGCGATGGTCCGCTTTTGTCCTTCTTCCGCCCCCTCCCACTTCCTCTTTTCTTCAGTGTTTTTAATTTTGTCTTGACATCCGTTTCTGCATCAAATTGTGTGCACATAACGGCGTGCATTCCGCGATCATACACGCACGGATCAGTCGCAGTGTGGCCAATGCTTCGCGCTCTCCCGCCTCGCCCGGCACATGGCCCAATTGGTGCATGGCCGACCCCCCTCCTCCCCTCATTAATCCTTCCTCACTATTAGCCACAAATTGTTTATTGGTTGCCAAAAAGTGTCCAAATCCCATTTAATCTAAAAATAGTTTTCTTGGGCGAGTGACGACAGAACAACGAATAAATGCTTGAACTGATTGAATCGTAGCGGAGTTGTGAAGGCACCCAAACAAATTCAAATTGTCCCCACTCTGATCCTGCGCTAATCTCTTCCCTCCCTCCCTCTCCCCCGAGGTGTCTTTGCCTGTCACTCCCTCTCCGCTCTCCTTCCCCCCCTTCGCCTCATTCCGTCGCCACCGGATCGCCCCCCTCCCCCCTCATTCACCACCCATCCCATTACATGTGATGGACGGACGAAGGACTGCTGCTGATGTGGTGAGTGGACGACGACGAAGAGCGGGAAAGGAAAAGATAAAAGGGAGCGATTAGGTAAATTAGGGGATTAGAGAGGGAGGGGGACGAAGAAAAAGCACCAAACGAAACAAAATGGACGAATATTTTATTTTTTGAATCGACAAAAACTAACAAAGGTATACGGTAGTGGGGGGAGTGGGGTACGGTAAACAAATAAATGGGCTGTGTGTGGCTCGACACTTTACACTTGCGAATGAATGTGGTCAAAAATGAACAAACAAAGCCCGCTGCCCCCTTTTATCTCCCTAGTGATCGTTCCCATTTGAATAAAGGAGGAGCCAATAACCACAAAGATGAAAGTCACGACAATTATGAGAAAAACGGATGGGCAAAAGATGAAAGGAACGGAAAGGGCGGAAAAGGAGGGGGAAAAGCAAAGGCAATGAATGGGGCGAAGGAACGGCCGGAGGGGGAGGAGGAGGAGGAGGAACTGCAGCTGGACGAGACATTGTACTTCGAGCAGAACAGAATCAGACAGCTGAAGGACGAACGCATTCACATCCAAAAGAAGACTTTCACAAAATGGTGCAACACTTATCTGAACAGAGTGAGCAAAGAAGAGCGGGTTCGGGGGAGGAGAAGGAAGGGATAAAGCCGTGAGGAGAAGGGGAGAGGGCACAGGGAGAGGGGGTAAAGCCGCGGGAGGAGGAGCGGAGAAAGTGGGTGGGGTACGGGGAGAAGGGAGGGATAAAGCCAGGAGTAGGGGAGGGAAGAGGAAGTAAAACAGGGGGAGAAATAGAGAGGGGGTAAAGCCTGTGGAGAAAGGGAGAGGACACAGGGAGAGAGGTAGGGTGGGGAGGGGAGAAGGGCTAAAGCCGGGGGAGGGAGGGGAAAGGAGGACAAAGCCCAAAAATTGAGGGGGGGGGGAATAAAGTAAAGCCCAGAGGAAGATGAGATTTATTTTTCTTAATTTAACAAAGGGCCGTCTGGAGATCAACGATTTGTTCAGCGATTTTTCGGATGGAATTCTCTTGATGAAGTTGGTGATGATGGCAACAGCAAAAACAAAATGTGATTTAATTGCTCAGATTTCTGGAGATTATCAGTGGAGAAAAATTGGGAAAACCGAACAGAGGACGAATGAGAGTTCAGAAGATCGAAAACCTGAACAGGTAAAAGAAAAAGGAGAACGAACGGAAAACAACGGAAAACCTTCTCAGATGTTTGGATTTTCTAAAGTACAAACGGATTCAGGTGAACAATTAGAGAGATTAATCAGCAGAAATTGGGAGGAATATTCTGTTGGTTTTTAGTTGGAAAACATTGGGGCGGAAGATATAACGGACGGAAACGAAAGATTGATTTTGGGCTTAATTTGGACAATCATTCTCCGATTTACCATCGAAAACATCGAAATTGAGGTGACTGATCATTCTGTGCTTTTGATCCGTCCATAAAAATGCCATTTTTTGCAGACGAAAGAATCGGGCGAACGGAAACACGCGAAAGAGGCGCTTTTGCTGTGGTGCCAGCGCAAAACGGCCGGCTACCCGAACGTGAAGGTGGACAACTTCAGCTCGAGCTGGCGCAGCGGACTCGCCTTCTGCGCACTGATCCACGCGCACAGGTGCTAAAGGGATGGGGCGGTGACTCATTGGGTTTACTTTCGTTGGTCAGGCCCGAACTGCTCGACTTCGACGCACTGAACCCGCAGGAAACGATCGGTTGGACCGGGGGGGGGGGGAATTGGGCATGCCTTTGTGATTTAGGCAATTTGAACTTGGCCTTCGATGTGGCGGAGAAGCATTTGGACATTTCGCCACTGCTGGACGCGGAAGATGTGAACGTGTCGCACCCCGACGAGAAGTTTCTGGCCTGGCATTGGCCTTAGTTTGAACTTCCCCCAAAGGTCCATCATCACTTACGTGTCGCTGTTCTACCACTTTTTCGCCAAACAAAAAACGGAAATGACCGGCGCAAGGCGAGTGGCCAAAGTGATCGGAGAATTGGTGGAGCAGGACGGCATGCAAGAGGAGTACGAGCAGTTGGCCAGCGAGCTGATCAGTTGGGTGCGACGGTCGATCAGCTGGTTGTCCGCCCGACACTTCCCCAACAATTTGACGGAGTTGCGAGACGAATTGGCGCAATTCAACCGATTCCGAAAGGAGGAGAAGCCGCCGAAGTACCGGGAAAAGGGCGAGGTAAAAGGCGTGCGAAGGGAAGGGCAAAGTGACGGACGGACCAACGCAATTTTTGGCATTTTGCGAAAAATTGGCACTTTTATGATTCACATCATTTCCCTTTTCAGTTGGAGGCCCTTTTCTTCGCTATCCAAACAAAGCGAAACGCTTTGCGCCGCAGGGCTTACGCGCCCCCCGAGGGGTTTCTTCTGCACGATTTGGAGGGCGCGTGGAGCGAATTGGAAAAGGCGGAGCACGCGAGGCAAGGCGCACTGATCGAAGAGTTGCAGAGGCAGGAGAGATTGGAACACCGCGCCCAACTCTTCCACAAAAAGGCCGATGTACGGGAAGCGTGGCTTCGAGAAATGTAAGCGCAAAAGGCAAATGAAAGCGAAAGCAATCGGCGGAAGGCACCGACCGAATTATCAGTGATAAAACAGACTGATCAGTGATCAATTCGTTCAGTTCCGTCGTCCTCGGACAGTTCAAATGTTCGCCGAATGCGCAAAGTGTTGAGACGGGGAAGCGAATGATGCGAAACATCCAAACGGAGGCGGCCCCCAAGAACGAACGCTTTCAGTTGCTGAAGGAACTCAGCGCGGAACTGCAGGCGGAACGATTCCACGGAAGCGCAGAGATTGCGCAGAGAGAAAGGGAAATCATCGGACGATGGAACGCATTTCTGACGATGTTGGAAGAGCACGAGTTGGAGTTGGACAGGTCGACCATTCTCATGAACACAATGCCGAGTCCCTCTGATCGAAAATGGCATTGCCATTTTGGGAGAAAATGGCACTTTTTAGCCGCAGCCATGAAAGAGTGAAGAGAAGAGGGGAATGATCAATGCAAACACTCGCCATAAATGGCCAATTGGACCCTCCTCTTCTTAGGTTGGAAGAGCTCAGCCTTCTCGTCGAGGCATTGGACACATTGGGCGAGGAGTTGGACAGTCTCGGGGCGCAACTAAAACTTCGAGAAAAAGGACGGCACATGGCCGAAGTGGACGAACTGATGAAGGGGCAGGAACTGGCGGAGACGGACTTATCGGCAAAAGGCGAAATGCTGAGGAAATTGCGAAGAAAGGCCGAACTTAGCAGCAAAACTCAGCCGCCCCACAGAGAGGCGGCGTTGGAGATGCTGCAGCTCAGACTGAACGCGATCGGCAAGCAGTACGATCAGCTGCGAAGGGACGCCAGGGAACGGCGAGTGGCACTGCAAAAGACGCGCGAGTTTTTTCAGGTAGGAAAATGGAAAAGAGACTATGAACAACGGGGCGTCCAAGTAATGGCATTGCTTAATTGGCCATTGCTTTTCCCCTAAGTTCGTCCAACACTTCGATGAATTGTCCGGTTGGCTTTCCGATCGCCTCTCCGCCTGCTTCGCCCTTCTCCAATTGCGCGACCTTTCTGCTTTGCGCGACTCGCAACGATTGCACAAATCTTTGGAGACTGAAATGCAAAGCCAATGGGAAAGGACCAAAAGGCTAATTTCGGATGGGGAAAAGTTGGGAGTGCCGGGGGAAGTGCAATGGCGCGCCGACACTTTGCAACGGTGGGAAAAGGGAGGGAGGGCAAAGGCACGGAACGGATTTTGAAGGTCGTGGGAAGAGTTGCGGACGACAAACGCCGCGTTGACCGATTGGCTGACCGAAGCGGAACGGTTGGCCCAATTCTTCCAAGACGCAAATGAAGCGGACAGTTGGATCCGCGAAAAGGCGCCGTTGGCACACTCGGACGACATCGGAAGAGACATTGTGGGAGGAATGGCAAAGAGTGCTAATAGAAAAACGAAATGCTTTTGACAGAGTACGGCCGAATGCCTTTGTCAGCGGCATCGCCAATTGGAGAAGGAAATCGGAGCGTACCGAGCGGAAATTGCCCGGTTGGAACAATTGGCCAATGGCATGTCCGAGATGGAATTCGCATTGGGCGCGGAGGGCGGCGAGGGAAAGGCGGAGGAGCGGACGGACGACGGACAGGCGGAAGCGGAGCAACTCGAGGAGCAAATTGTTGTGCCAAAGGCACTGGTAACGGATGGACCATGCGCTGGCTTTTGCAAAATGCATCCAAGGTGCTGTACCCGTACAACGGCAAAGGCATTGAAGTGCTCGGTGGGGAGGAGTTGGCACTGATCGACGGCACCAACCGCGACTGGTGGCGGGTGCTGACACGGCATGGCGTGGAGGGGTACGTGCCGGCCAATTACTGCGAATTGGCCCCGGATGAAGAGAAGGTGCGCCCCCACCCTCTTAATTAGTTCTACTATCTGCCCAAAGATCACCGTCAGCCAACTTTCGTCCCACCGCCCTTCCCCCAAATCGCGTGCCGAATTTCTCGATGGCGCCTCCGTCGTGAAAAACCGCCGAAAGGCACTGAGTGCCGACTATCGTCGACTGTGCGCAACTGCCGAACGACGCAGAAAACTATTGGAAGAGGCGCTGAAATTATTCAAATTCTTCGCCGAATGTCAAGACTTTGAGCAATGGGCGCGAGGAGTGTGCCAAACATTGAAAGAGCCAATTGCCATCGAACACATCGCAGCTGTGGAAGACAAATTCAATGTGATCGACTGACTGAGACTGTACATAAAAAGTTTATTTGTATTGTAATTTTGCAGAAAGTACGCGACGAAATCCGTGGCCAAGGCTCCGTCCAATTGCGACAATTGGACGCGACAGCAGACGAACTGCTCGAGCAGGAACACTCGCGCAGTGAGGACATTGACGCGGCACAGAAAGCGATGCGTCACCTGTGGAACCAATTACAAAAAGCGATGAATGGCAAACAGAACGAATTGGAGAGGACGGCACGGCTGGCGCAGTTTCAGGACGAATGCGCGGACATGCGAAATTGGCTGACGGAGAAGAGCGCACTGTTGGAGCAGAAGCCGGGCGGAGAAGCGGACATGCGAACACTGCAAATCGTACAGAGACGCTTTCAGAACTTAGAAAGAGTGGGCGAGGGAATGCAAAAAAAAGGGAGGGACAAACCGAAACATTAAAAGGATTTGAGACCACTCGGGGAAAGAATGACCGCACTCAGACGAAAAGCGGAAGAAATAATGGAGGAGCAGAAGCAAAGCGAGCAGCAGGCGATCAGAGAGAGAACGGACGAATTGGACAGAATGTACGGACAACTGCTGACCAAGGCACGGCGGTGCATCGAAGAGGCGGAACAAAGCCAAGGCAGGGAACTATTCGAGCGGACGGTGAGGTGAGACGGACTGAACTGAACGGATGGGTGAGGGGAGGGGCGACTTAAATAGTGGGACAAATGGCAATGGCAACAAACGCAGTCACAGGGGGGGGAAGTGACTGGCCAGCAGGGATAGCAAATGACTATAACTCATTAAGCTGAAAGCTTACTTACAGCCAACCACTCACTCACTGATTAAGGGAGCTGTTGGAATGGACGGCAAAGACCAGCGATTGCATTCGGTTGGAGCCTCTCTCGGCCCATTCTCAAGCGGAGGATGTCCTCCACCGGCACGCCAAAATCAGAGACCAAATGCAGGCGAAGGAATACGAATTTTCTTATGCCGAAGAACTCGGAGGGCGTCTAATGAAAAAAGGGGCAGCGAACGGAGTGGAAAAGCGATTGGCCGAATTGGCGGAAGCGAAAGGGACGTTGGAAAGCGAATGGGTGAAGCGCGAAACGGAATGCAAGCAGTTGCTGGAGTTACAGGTCGAAAATGAGGGCGGAAGGGAAATGGAGAAAAGGGGGGAAGAAAATTGGGAATGAAAGCGAAGAAAGCAAAGAAAGCAATTAGTACGGTTGGTTAAGGCATTCTCCCGGGAGGCAGAACGGATCGAAGCATTGAATCGCGGTCACATGGCCTTCTTGGAGTTGGAAGTCGTCCTTAGCTCAGTGGAAGGCGTCCAAAACCTTCTGAAGTCTCATGAACAGTTCGAAGCACGAATAAGTGCGCAAGAGGTCGGTTTAAGCTTTGTTTTTGGGATTAAGCCAATTGCTGATTGCTTTTGAAGGAGCGTTTGCTGTCATTCGCAAATGCCTCCAATCGTTTGATCAGTTTGGGGCACGCCTCGGCAGAACGAATTCGATGCCAACGAAAAGAGGTGCAGAAGGGTTTCGAAAGAGTGCGGGAAAGGGCGGCGGAGCGACGGACGGAATTGCAAAACGCATTGGCAATTGTGGGACTGCGAAGAGACGCGGAAGAACTTGCCGCGTGGATGGGAGAGAAGCGGAGACTGATGGACAGCGGGGAAGGGCACGCGGAAGAGCCAAGAGACGACGGCACGGTGCCAATGAGCAAGCCGAATATCAAACGACAGATCATGCGCCACGAAGCATTCGTGGCCGAGTTGGCCGCGAACCGAGCAGAAATGGCACGACTAATTAGGGTGAGGGAGGGAGGGGCCGGAGATATGACCATGGAAGCAATGGCATTTCAGAAGGGCGATGAAATTGTGGGCCAAGGGAAAGCATTGCCCGACCAAACTCAACCCATCCTCGAGAAATTGGAGCACAATTGGGCCGAGCTGGAAGAAATGGCACGAAAAAAGGGCCAAAGATTGGATCAAGCGGACCAGCAACGATCCTTGGAAGAGACAATTGCGGAGGCAAACGCGCGACTGACGGAGTTGGAGAAGCAACTGAACGAAGCGGAAAAGGGCAGCGATTTGAGGGGCGTCAAAGAGCTGATGAAGCGGAAGGCCCAAACTGACCAAGACGTACAGGTAGGAGAGAGCTGAATTGGAACAAAGCACTGAAAGGATCGGCATGACAGACTTTGGAAGTTCGACTCGGCGACATTTCTGCCCAAGTGCGCCGACTCCGCGACAGCAACCATTTCGCATCCGCTCAGCTGACGGCGCAAGTGGACGCACTTTTGGTGCGTTTCGATTCGCTGAAACCGCCGCTGGAGAGGCGGCGCGCGGAATTGGAGGAGTCACTGAAATGGCATCAGTTGGCATTCGACGCGGACGTAGAGCTGCAATGGATCGGCGTACGGCTTGAACAGCTAAATCGCATCATTTCCCCATTTTTCAAGGAGAAAACGCTTTTGGCGGAATCGAATTCCCTTGGCCATTCGCTCACCGAAGCGCAGAATTTGCTGAAGCGACATGAACAGCTGAGCACGGAGTTGGACTGTCATTCGGAACGTGTGCCGAATCTGATCAAAACAGGGCATCATCTGATCGGAACCGGACACATCTGCTCGAAGGAAATTGGCGAAAAATGCGACCAATTGGAGAGGGAATGGGCCAAACTGACAAAATGCGCTGCCCTGAGAGGACGGGCAATTGGAGAAGCGTTGCAGAGGGAACACTTTCTGTTCGACACTGCCGAAGCGGAAAATTGGCTGACTGAGAAGCAGCGACATCTGATTTTGTGCAGAGAGAGCCTTGGGACGTCGGAGGGGGCCAAGAAAATGTTGGCATGCGCAAACACTTTGCAAAATGAGATAGTGCCGTGGAGAAAGGCATTCGGCGAACTGAGACAACGGGGCGAACAGCTGGCCAAAAGGGGGCATGAAAGCGTAGCCGAGCGAATGGAACGGGTGGAGAACCAAGCAAAAGCATTGGAGGGCATGGCCAAGGAAGCGGCACGGGGTGCCGGGTCGGTATTGGCAGTGCGTTCATTTTTGGCGGACGGAGCGGAATTGGAGGAATGGATGGAGCAACAGAAGCAAACGACGAACAGCGAAGAATGTGGCAACGACTTGGAGCAGTGCGAACAACTAAGGACGAAGTTCGAAGAGTTCAGACAATCCCTTCGGATGGGCGACGAAAGAATGGCCAAAGTGGAAGAAGCAGAAGGCGAACTGATAAGCCACGTGGACGATGAAAAGCTTGCCCAAAAAGTGGCGATAATGAGCGACAGACTGAGGACGACTTGGGCACAAATTGGCCAATTAACCGAACGGAGAGGACGCAAATTGAAAGAAGCGGAGCGGACGCACCGCCTAAGGAGAGAAGCGGAAGTATTGGCGGAACGAATCAGAGAAAAAACGGCCGAAATTCCGACGGAAGTGGGCAAAGACGCGAAGCAGGCGTACGCACTGATGTTGGCCAACGAAGTGTTGGAGAACGAAGTGGCACAACTGCACGAACAGCTTCAGGTCGGCGGAACATCCGTCCCCGACGGATTTGGATTAATTGGTTCCCATTTTAAGCTTTTATTGGAGCGCTTCGAATCGGTCGAATCACCGAACCCTTTGGTCGACTTTCTGCCAGGTACTAATGGCTTTGTCCGCCTTCCTTAGCTAATTATCCCTAATGATTTCCGATTCTCTGAATGACTCTTTGCTGTCTCTGCGTGACCTCACTCTCTGCCGTTCTGCTCGCCTTCTCTCCTCCTACGAAACTCATAAATTTGCCGCCCAATTGCGTGATTTACTCGCCTGGACTCAGTCGGCAATGACAGAAATGGCGACCGATCAGCCGATTAGGGACTTACAGACGGCGGAATGGCTACAGGGAGAGCACCGAAGGCTAATGGCGGAAATGGAGGGGCGCGAGACGGAGTGGCGAGAATTGGGCAAAGTCGGGCGGAGACTGGTGGAGGAGGGACACTGCCCGGAGGGGGAGGTGGCACAACGAATGGCACAGCTAAAAGACACTTTTGAAACGGTGCGAAGGGAGTGGACTTTGCGAGAGGAATGGCTGGAACAGGTCAGCTGCTAATTGAGAGATGTGGGGAAAGGGGGAGGGCAGCAAAAGGTGGAGAGAGAGGAGGAGAAAGAATGGGAAGTGGGATAAACAATTATGGCAAAGTGCAGAGAATGAAACTGTTGCAAATTGTTAGCCCCTCTTTATCTGTTCAGACTGTCCAATGGCATTCTCTGCAGCGGGAAGCCAATCATTTGCTAAGCCAAATCCAATCGCGCGAAAGGGAGGCCGAAGCGGTGGCACAAAGTCGAAAGTGCAGTGAAGAGCGCAAGCGCGAATTTGGAACTTTTGTACGAACGATCGGACCGTTGGATGAGAGAGTGGAAACAATGGCGCAATTGGCACGCGAATTGGCGAGGCGGGGACACATGGAAGCCAATGAATGCAAAAGAATGGCAAAAAAGGTGGCAGGGAAACACAAATGACAAAATTATCAGCAATTCCGTTTTATCATCCCATTTATCATCGAGTCCGTTAATTATCCAAATTATCCCCACGATTACCCAATTTGTAACTTTTGTTAGGTCGTCTTGCGAATGGGCGGCTTTCGAGAGCGAATTGAAAAGGTTAAGCGGCTGCTGGACGAGGGAGTCGAGTTGGAGCAATTCGAAGCCAAATTGTCAGAAATGTGCGAATGGGTTGAGGAGAAGGAAAAGCGCGTCAAAGCACAAACGGCGGAAGCGGGCGGGGCGTCGTTAGAGCAAAAGTTGGACAGACTGAAGCGACAGCAGGCACTGCAGCGGGAGATGGACGCCAATGGCACACGCATTGACAAAATGAGAGAGCGATTGGAATGGCTGAGGGGGCGCCATGGCACGGAGACAGCGGTGAGTCAAACGGTGGCGAGAGGGACGGGGAGGGGAAGGGGGAGGACATGACACGGAGACACGGAAAACGTTGGCATCATGCCCAAAATGGCCCCATTGGAACTCATTAATTTATTCTTTTTGCTTGAAAGGTCTCTCGGGCGGATGAGTTTCTTTTGCGTTGGTCAAAACTCAGTGAGGCGATGCGCAAATTGCACGCGGCGTTAGACGAAGCACGCGACTTGCTGGAGTTAGAGCAATTAGCAGACCGATTGTGCACATTTGTGCGGGCCAAAGAAGGGATGGTCGGTGCGGAAGATTTGGGAAAAGATTTGGAGCATTGCCAATCACTGTCAGTGATTGGGGGAGCACAAACGGACAACAGATGAGCACCCACCCCTTCAAATCCAGGCTGGACCGGCTGGACGAAAGCCAAGGAATCGACGAGGGCACTCTGGCGGAGGCGAATCGCCTCGGGGGACGATTGATCGGGCGAAAGTCTGCCGAATCGGACTATGTGCGCAAAAGGCTGGCGGAAGTGAACGAAGGCTGGCAACGGCTGGCGGGCCGACTGAGCATCTACCGAACACTTCTCAACGCGGCACTCGCAGGTCAGCGGAGTGACCGTGCCAACGGAAGTGACGGACGCGGCACTATTTAAGTGCACCGATTCAATCACAACGTGGAAGAGACCAACGAACGCATTGGAGAAAAAGCAGCGCAATTGGGCGGCACCGAAATGGGCAAAGACATGGAAACGGTGGAACGACTGATCAGAGCGCAGGACGCGGTGGAGCGCGACATGAGCGCGATCCATCGGAAGCTGAACGAACACGACGAGTGGGCACAACAGTTGCTGGGCAACGGCGAGTTGCCCTTGCGCGATTCGGTGCCATTCGATGTGCTTTTCCCCCTTTTCATTTTGCTCTTCGCCAGGTGCTCGCCTCGTTGCGAAAGTTGGAGCTGAGTTGGGACAGTTTGGGTGTGTTTTCCCACTTTTTGTCCCCACTTTTCGCTTCCTTTTGCTCAATTAGCTCAACTCGCCCACTCGCGTCGCAAATCCCTCCAACGATCGCTTCATTTTCACCGATTTTTTGACGCAATCCGTCGCTTGGATCAATGGTCGGTGGAAATGCGTTCAAAGATTGGCGCAGAGACGCGCATCCGATCGATGGAAGAGGCGGAGAGGGCACTGCAACGGCACCAGGAAAGACTGGCCGAAATTGGGGCACGAGAGGAAGAGATCAGCGTAAGTGACAAGCCAAAGGAAAAGCCGAATGGGGGAGGAAAAGCCGAGTCGCGAAAAGAAGGGATGATCAAAACCAAGGAATCACCACAACAATCAATGTGTCGTTTCAGACTCTGAGAGAATTCGGCCACAAATTGGTCCAGGAACAGCCCGAACTGAAAATGGACGTGCAAAGGGCGCAACGGCGCATTCAGACGATGGAGCACCAGACGAAACAGTACTGGGAACAACATAACGCCAAATTGGAGAGGGAATTGCGCAGACAGAAAATTGAGGCGAATTTGGCCCAAATCGAAGCATGGACTGCGACGAAAGAGGCTTTTCTGGATGGGTTGGTGGCGGGCGACAGCACAGAGTCGGTGGAAGAAGCACTGAATGAGCACTGTGAGAAGAGGCGCGGGGGGGACGGACTACGGAGGGGGGTAATTAGCCAATCAAAGGGAGGAGGAGGCTAATAAGCCAATCAAATTGCAAATGGCAACAATTAAAATGTTGAATCAATTGGCATTTCAGCGCATTTTGCCAAAACACTGAATGTCCAAATGGAGCACCGTTTTGGGCAATTGGATACTGCGGAAAAGGAAATAAGCGAAATGGGAGACGCCGAAGCGGAAACGGTGCGTGAGAGAGTGGCGGAGACGCGGGAAAAATGTCGCGGATTGACCGAATGGACAGAAGTGGAAAAAGCCGATAAATAGTTTAATAAATGGCCACATTCAGCTAAAATCGGCACAACTGACAAATGCCCGTCATTTGGCATATTTCCTAAGGGAATGTGCCGAATTAATCATTTGGATGAATGCCAAATTACAATTGGCATACGACGACGCCTTTCTCGACGCAGCGAATTTGAGAGCAAAACTCCAAAAGCAAGTGATTTTCGACGAGGAACTTAAGGCCAACAAAAATCGGGTGGAACAGCTGAGAGAAAAGGGAGAGAAAGCCATGGAAAAGTGCGAAGATGGCACTGATCGGCAAAGAGTTGAGGAACAATTGAGGGAAGTGTTGGACGGATGGGAGGAACTGATCGAGTGGGTTTGGGGAGACTGTAAATGGGAGGGGGACAAAAGAACGATTGATCAGAATCTAACAACACACAGAGAGAAGAGAGAGAGAAGAGAGAGAGAGAGCGAGAGAGAGAGAGAGCGAGAGAGAGAGAGAGCGAGAGAGAGAGAGCGAGAGAGAGAGCGAGAGAGAGCGCGAGAGAGAGAAAGAGAGAGCGAGAGAGAGAGAGAAAATAAAATGGTCGAAAAATGGTAGGGGAGAGATCAGAAATGAAGTGATCAGAGCAATAATGAAAACTTCTAAATGGAAAAGTTTGCAATCTATTTAAATGAATTCATTTTCTTTACAGAAAATCAGCCGAGAAAACAGAGCGACTTCGAATGGCTTCAGAATCGCATCAAATTGGACGTAAAATTTGCGAATTGGAAAAATGGATCGACGGAACAGAGGAACAAATTGGTTCGGAGGATCACGGTCAAGACGGCGTAACGGCGGAAGCTTTGCTGGACGATTTTAATGCATTACGAGCAGAAATTGAAGAAAAGCAAAGCGTTTTGGAGGAATTGGCACAGCGAATGGAAAAATTGGGCACCAAAGGAAGAGAAAAAGAACAGAACGAACGACTGCAAACACTGCACAAGCGATGGGAAGCACTGGGCGAACCGTGCCAAATCCGCGAGGCGAATTTGCGCGAAGTGATCAGATTTTTCGCATGGGCTGATCAGGCGGACGATCAGTTGGGGTGGCTAATAGCCAAGCTGAGCTCAATGCAAAGGTAGCGAAGAATGGGATGAAGTGATGGGCCAATGGGCTGAAAAGTATAGCAATTACAGTATGATACCATATGCCAATCCCTAACACTTTCAGTTATGACTACGGTCGTTCCTTCCACGCGGCCCAATCTCTGATCCAAAAACACCAAATTCTGCAGCAAGAATTCGTCGTCCGCCAACCTACCATTGCCAAATTGGTAACGGACGGAGAACGAATGCTGAGAGAGCAAGGCGACGACGCGAAGGGCGAGCTGACCGACCGATTGGCACGACTTCAGGTTGGCATTTCCCAGTCCGAATGGACAGTTTCATTCCTTCGAAGGATTCGTCCGCATCTTTCCGTGAAATCGCTTCTCAGCGTGCGCAGCGCTTGTCCGAGTCTTTGCAGTCGCAAGTGTTTTACTCGGAAGCGATGGAAGCGGAACATTGGATGCGCGAGAGGTGAAGCGGGGGAGGGGGTCATTAGCTGACCATTAATTAGCATTTAATTATGGGGTGTGTTTCTCGAGAGTCTCGCCTCGCTTCTCTTCGGCCATTCATTCTAATCGCCTCCCTTTGCTCAGGTCGCCCATTTTATCCTCCTCAGCTCAGCCCGACTCAGCCAACACAGCCGAAGTGCAACTTCGTCGACTCGGAGTAATGGAGCAGGAAATCAAAACGTTCGGTGATCAGTTAAAGCGATTGGGAGAGAAAAGCGAAACGATGGTACAAAATGGCGAAAAAAAGCGATTGGTGGGGAAATTCGCCGAATTTGAAGGTCCGCGAGGAGCACTTCGACTCGGCAAACCTCAAAACCCGCATGAATCACCTTCGCAATTTGTTTTGTCAGCTGAGTGACCAATGCCAACAAAGAAAGGCACAAATCGGTAAAAGGAAAAGCCAAAGGAAAAGCCAAACGAACGACGGATGGGACGACCTCTGAATTTAGGCGATTCCCTTCGCTACTTCCAATTTATGCATAAGGCGGACCAACTTATCAATTGGTTGCAAAGACGGATAGTGCTGGCCGAAAGAGAGGATTATGGGGCCGATTTGGACGAATGCGAAACACTGATCGAACAATTTGACCAGGTAAAGGGGAACGGACTTAACACCGCTGATCAAAGACATTCATTCGATCTGACATTGCTTTACTCTTGAGGTCGTTCGAGAATTGGCGAGTGCAGGCGAACGCGTGGCGAACATTCAGCGCCTAAAGGAGGAACTTCTGAGGGCAAAGCACCCAAATGGGGGCTCAATTGGGGCGAAGGGGCACGACGTACAGCTGCTGTGGAAGGAAGTGAACGAAATGGCCAACGAGAGACAGGCAAAGAATGGGCAGTGGGGAGGGAGGGGGGGGGGAGAGGGATAAGCGGGGACAACCAGAGGGATGGGGCCGGGGTAGGGGAGAAGGAGAGGGAGGGGGCGACACGAAGGGGAGAGGGAGGGGGACGGAGGCGGGAGAGAAAAGGGAGGGGGCGGGGGCATGGGAGGGTAGGGGAGAAGGAGGGGAAAAGGAGAAGGAGGGGAAAAGGAGAAGGAGGGGAAAAGGAGAAGGAGGGAGGGGGGAAATGCCTTCCAATTTTTGCTTTCAGCAAGCACTTGCGGATGGCAAGAACATCCATTTGTTCGACCAAAAGGCGGACGAATTGCTGGAGAGACTTGCCGAGAGAGAAGCTTACCTCGTGGCCCAGGGAAATGAGCAGTTGGCCGAGGTGGAGCTGAAGAAAATGCAGGAACAATGCCAAAGGCACGGGGACTTTGTCAACTCACTAAATGTTCTCAGCACGCAGGTGAGAGAGTGTGAGGAATAGAGAGAGAGAGAAAGAGAGGAAAATAGAGTGAGAGTAAGAGATAGAGGAGAGAGATAGAGTGACAGAGAGAGGAAAAGAGAGAGAGAGAAAGACAGAGAGATAAGTGATAATTTGTTAATTGTTAGTCGTAAATAGAATGGATATAGTCTTTAAATTCCAAATTATTTAAAAGGTGGAAATGTTATGCAGCGAAGCCGATCGGATTGTGCAGGTAATGGCTTGGGCTTGGGAGGGGGCGGGGCGGGGGGCGATCAGTTCAATTTGGGTAATGGGCAAACGCTGAAGGCATTTCCACGCACCGCCGCTCATTTGGAAGTGCGACGCGGCGAATTGGTGGAACAAATGAAAGACGTGAGAGAAGCGACCGATCGGCTGACAGATCGAATTGAACAAGCACAGAAGAATTACGCGTACTTTCAGGTGGGCCAAGGAAAAGCGTTTGGTCAAATGGTCAAATAAACTTTTGCCAATTTGAAAATGCCATAGGAATTTCGTCGTCTTATGTTTTGGTCTCGCCAAATGTTCGCGACAATTACCGGCGAATTGCTGCCGCGCGACCCCCCGGGGTGCGAAGCGCTGTTGGCACGGCACGCGGAGTACAGACGCGAGTTGGAGACGAAGGAGGCGGAAAAGGCGAATTTCGTGCGGAAAGGCATTGAAATGGTCGCCGCGGGAAATTCGCTGGGGGCCGAAATTCGGACGCGACTCGAAACTTTGGAAAAAACATTCACACATTTGGCACAGACATGGACAAAACGGCAAAAGGCACCACAAAATCAATGGGAAAACCATTGTGACTAATTGGCCATTTGAGGTGTACGAAGAGAATTCGGACGTGCAAAAATGGATGGCAAATGCCAACGAATTGGAGCGGTGGCTTTCAGAGAGGGAGCAATTCCTTCGCGACGATTGGCATTCGGGCGCGACCGCAGAAAATGTCGAAGGCGTCGAACTTCGGATTCGGGTTGGCCCTGGGGGGGGTCGGTCGTCACTTTCCGTGGAAAGCCCATTCATTCCTTTGACAGCACTTTGACGACTTTTTGGCCACTCTTGAAGCACAACAATCGCAATTTGATGGGTTAAAACGAATCACTTTAATCGAAGAGAAATTCGAACGGATGAGAGAAGAGGAAGGACGACGGAAGAGAACGCAAAGTGCGGAGATACCGCCGCAGCAGTCGCGGAGGGACACGCAGCAAATCCGAACGCTGGAGAAGAAGAAGATCCTGCAGGAGAAGCGGCAGGAGAGAGAGCGGCGCAAAACGCAGGAAATAAGCGTACTCGGAAGGGCAAAGGTCGACCGAGGGAATGTGGAAAAGTGGAGAGGGGAGAAGAAGAGGGAGGGAGGGGAAAAGCGAGGAGTGAGAGAAAGTGGAGAGAGAGAGAGAGAGAGAGAGAGATATAAAGCGGAAAGGGGAAAAGCGGAAAAGAAAGAGAGGGGAGGAGAGGGAGGAGAAAAGGAGAGAGAGAAAGCGGAGAGTGAAAAAGTGAAGAGGGTGGGGGAGGGAAATTCACTCGAAAAGGGAAACAACAAAATGCATTATTGCTTAAATTTCTGTTTTGAAGGAGTTTTGCTTCCAGCATCAACAGTTGGGCTCCGTCTCGGCAGCTCCCTCCTCGGCCACCACCCCTCAGCACGAGTCGGCGCCGTGCCCTCTGCCCCTTTCCGCCACCCTTCCCCGCACTCGCCCGCGCGCCTCGTCCGACCAACCTTTGCCTTCTTCTATTGCCGTTTCTGTCTCTTCCGCTTCCTCTGTCTCTTCCTCCAACCGATTGTCCCTCGAAATTGTTCCTCATCCATCCGTGCCAATCCATGCCGAAAATGCGACTGTGCCACGGAGAGTGCCAACATTTACCACGCGAAGGACTCAAAGCATTCGACGGAACAGCAGACATTGGGACGATCTCCGATCGATCGACGTGTCCGGGTAAAAAGAGGGACAGACATGCAGAGGGAGAGAGGCAAACAGACAGAGAGAGAGTGTATGTTTCTTGCATTTGTGCAGTTACATCGACCGGAAACAGGAGCTGCAAATAGGCGGCAAACGCGCAACTTTCCGCTCGTGGAAAAGCTTCTACACCATTCTCTGTGGGCAGCTGATGTGCTTCTTCAAGGACGAGCAGCACTTTCTGGCCAACATGGCTGCCGCGGCACCATTGGCCATCCACGGGTCCATCTGCACTTTGTACCCGGAATATGTGAAAAAGCGCAACGTGTTCAAGTGAGTCGTCCATCGGACTTTGTGCCGATTAAAATTGCCATCTGCCGAATGGTTGAGGATGAACACGGCTGACGGTGCCGAGTTTATGTTCGCGGTGGAGACGAGTCAAGCGAAACTGCTCGAATGGGTCGAACGCATTAATTTCCGCGCGCGGTTAGCCCCCGCCGATCAGCTGCTCTCTTTCAGCTCCGTTCGGCCTGTGAAAGCTTCGCACATTTTCCTCTTTTAAAAACGTTGTTTTAAGACAAATTCCGAACCTTTGGGTGGCCAAAAGTCGCGCGACGTTTTGAATTCATTTGCAATTCGAAGTCAAACAAAAGGACAAAATTGGACAATAGTCCACCAAGCAGCAGAAGAGGACGAAGAGGGAGAGAACGTAATGGGACGAAACATTCGAAATGGGCAAAATGCCAATGAAAATTCAAATGGGGCCGAATCGGTGGGCCAACCGAATGCCGGGCCCCAAAATGGCCAACCGCAGCAGCAGCAGAACGGACATCAGCAAATGGCAGACGCGGAGTCAATTCGAAGTGGCGGAAGTGAGAGGGGCAAAACGGACGCAATTAACGGCACAGAAAAGGCCGAGGGATTACTTTTGGACTAATTAATGCCAATTAACGAACATTTAAGAGAAGCGAAGTGCCTTTTCCTTTCTGAAACGGTCGTCGGCCATTCGAAGGGATTAAATGCCGAAAAATAAAAGAACGAAATGCAAATCCAACAGCAGACACTTTTTGCTTGCTATTCACATATTTTGCAATTCTCAAATTCGTTCCAATAAATTATTTCCGAAATGCCCCAAAAAAAATTGGCCAATTAATCATTCATTAAATAAACAATTTATCCATTATATTTGGATTCACATGTTCAACATAAAGTTCAAATGAGTTAAATAGGCAATTGCCCCGCGAAGAATTTCAATTTTGGACATTTTCCGGCCCTTCCCCTGGCGGTGGTGGGCCGACGGCGGCAACAACTCGCGCACATGGCCAAATGCGCGATTGAACGCCTCGACTCTCTGCCGTTCTCTGTTCGCGTGTAAACTCCGATATTTTGGAGTCGCCCTAAAATGTTAAAATAATCCCAAAATTTGTTGAAATTAACGGCAAAACCTTCTCAGTCGGCGTCTTTCCGCCCGTGCCAATGCCTTTTTCTGCTGATCACATGCCATTTGACCCATATTTGGAGGAAATGAACACAAATGAAATGAATTCGCCAAAGCGGCAAATTCATTTTGCATTTTCCCCCCGCGGCCAAATTAAATTCTCTCATAATTTTCCCTAAGGGAATAAAAACCCAAAGCGCCACAAATTGAATCCAATTAGCTAATTCAATCCGGCGAAGCTCTTCCCCCATGGAAAAAATTGGGGGGGGGGGGTGGGGGAATTCATCAGTCTCTTTTCGTAGTTTATTCCTTTGCCTCTTCCTCCGCCTCACCGCCTCATCATCCATCATTTATTTGTCATCATTAACTTCGTAATCATCATCATCATTCATCGTTTTGATCATCATTCCCCCCCCCCCTCTCCGCCGCTTTTCTCTCTCATCGCAGCCGAATTGTCCCCGTGCCGTCAGCCTTTTTCTGACAGATTGTTGCCGCACTCTTCCGACAACAGCTTAAAGCATTGGTCAATGTTTTTGTTGCTCCGTTCGCTTCCGCTTACCTTTGAAACCATTCGCCCGAAACGCCGTCCAATTTGACACATCCGAGGCCATTGCGAGGCGGAGGGACATCTGAAAAGACGGATTGGAATTGGCAATGCCATTCGACCGACTTCCGCGCCAACGGACGAAAGACCCAAAGGGAGTCCGGTCGGACCACGAATAATACGGAGTGCCGGCGCGAGACGCACCCAACCAAACTTGGCGACCGGGCAAAGTTTTGGCCAACTCGGCAATGTAATAATTTTCATAATAATCCTTAACCTAAACAAAAAATTGAATCACACGTCAAGGGAAGTCAAATTGGGACCGAAATGTGCTGTGCTCCTTGGTAAGCGCACAACTGAAAGGGAAGGGAAAGGGTGGTACCGTAACATTTGATGGCACAGTATACCCCGCCCCACCCATTGTCAGCTCACCCATGCGCCGTAGCTCCAATCTGTCAGTGACGGAAATGCCTTCACACACTTTTGGCCGCCTGCCAAATGCGTCCAACCGGCGGGGCAAACGGAGGCTTAACAAAACGACGCATTTCAGAGAATGACCAACGTTGAACTCACCACAAAAGTCGATCGAGAAAAGAACAAAAAGCGAAAGGAAAAGGAAATTTAAAAACATTTTTTGGTTTTTAGCAAAGACAAAAAGAAGTGATCAGAAGAAAGGCGGAAGAGAGCGGTTTAAATCCGACCGATTGCGGCGGAGAAAGGCCATTTGCGGAATGGCCTTTGGCCAGCAAAGGCGCCGTCCGTCCTTGATCAATCGCCTCCCGCAACATTTCGTTTTGGCCGTTGTATCAAATCGATTTACAAAGGAATCAATTTAACAGAAAAAATGAAATTCTCCGTCCATTCACTGTTTTTCATTAATTCCCCTTCAGTTTGTCCATTCTTTGCTCCTCCTTCCGTCGCTGTTCTTTAGTCGGACCATTGAAAACTTGCAACAGTTTTTCGGTCGGTCCTTTTGCAAAAAAAAGGATGAAAGAGACCAATTGGAGGGGAAGAGCAGTGCTTTTGAAGCATTGGCAAAGGAACAGAGGAAACAGATAAATGCGAACGAAACCAATTGAAAAGTGAAACTGAGAAAATGCCGAAAAGCGATGCCACTGGAAGAGACTAGCAGCAGAGCATAACCAAACAGTTATTCAATTATTATTTCTGATTCGTTGACTTTCCCAGTGCTAAATCTCGAATTTATGTGAAATTGCTGGAAAAAGTCTCTTAACAAAGGCCAAAAATTATGAACTGATACTCTCACAATCAGTTATAAGATTAGATAAACTCAACACTCAGCTTTATCTCATTATTACGTGCTATTTCCATGTCTCTAACCAATAGAAAACCCAAAATTAAAGCTAACAATTTTAATTTTAGGGTTACAAAATCGCTTTAGACTTTTAGAACCAATAGAAAGATAATGTTTTAGCATTTATGTAAAAACCAGCGGTTTAGGACTTGAGTTATAACCTGATAAAAATTTGAAACTCTCACAATTTTTTTTTGAAATGTCAAATTGCTTACCATTCGCTTACAAAAAATTTTGAATTAGCGCGCAAAAATTACGCATTATGCTATTTGGCGTTTCGAGTTATTTACCTGACACGAATAATAATAAAATTTTTTGGCCGGTCATGACCACGGTCAAACATGGTTTTTCAAAAAACGCCGAGCCGGTTTGCCGGTCTGAAAAATTTTCAGGTGCAAAAAATAACAGATCATAACTGAAGCAAAATTTTATTCACGGGTTGCAGTTTTGAGTATAAATCCAGAAAAGAAGATACCTATGCACGCAGAACTCCTCAAAAGCGGGCCAATCTAAAAATAACGATTGTTTTAATCAAATGAGTATTTGGACAGTGTTGGATTACCATTTGAACAGCTAATAAATTCTTAATAATAATTTTTCGCATTTTGGTTTAGGTTATATTTGAGTGTAATTATGGCAGCCAACGAATCGTTAAACGTTGACAGTCTGATCACTCGGTTGCTAGAAGGTACGAAGCATTTTTTATTTATTTTATTTGTATAACTGTCCTTTTTTAGTTCGAGGTTGTCGACCGGGCAAAACAGTACAAATGGACGAGGCGGAAATACGCAATTTGTGCATAAAAACGCGCGAGATTTTACTGTCTCAGCCAATTTTGTTGGAACTCGAAGCGCCATTAAAAATTTGTGGTATAAAATTGACCAATTTTAAAAATAAAATACAATTTTAAGGTGACATTCATGGACAGTACAATGACCTTCTTCGACTATTTGAGTATGGTGGTTTTCCACCTGAAGCAAACTATTTGTTCCTCGGGGATTACGTTGACCGTGGCAAGCAAAGCCTGGAGGTATTAATTAGCGACTAGATTTTCAAAACAGTCGGAGTGAGTCCGCCTGATATCTTCTAAAGCAATCGGCTCTATGCACTTTCAGCGTCCAATCTTCGGTTTAAAAGCAACTGACAAAAAATTATTCTTAAATATGCTCGAAAAAGCTGAATTATTATGCTTTCTAATGTTTATTTGCTTTTTCTTGGGTATATAAATTCCCGAGCCTAATTGTAAGAAACCGAAGCATACCTGAACAAGGGGTGCGCCAGGGCGAGGCCCATACGACGGACGATTGGCACAGGGGGGGTGTGCCATGACCAATTTTTCATACGAAGGCCCACAATTTTCTCCAGCGGCGACCTTTTTTTTGCTGATTGTTCAAATTTTAAATTTGTCTCCCTTCGTTACGACCCACCTTCCTTTACAGCCGCCCCCTTACGACGAACGAGGAGGGGGGGGGGGGTGTGCCGGCCCGGCACACCCCTTGTTCACCTATGAACCGAAGATTAGACGCTAAAGTGAACCAGAGAACGAGAATTTGGACATATAAAAAACCTAAACTGTTATTTTTACAAGTTGAGAGTACAGCTAATCAATGTGGCATAAACTTTAGACCATTTGTTTGCTCCTCGCTTACAAAATCAAATACCCTGAGAATTTCTTTCTTCTCCGTGGCAATCATGAATGTGCTTCAATCAACCGAATTTATGGCTTCTACGACGAATGTTTGTTATTTTTTCATTGGTCCATCACCGTTTCTTTACTCTTTCTTTAATAGTTTTTGGTAGTTGCAGTTTACATGCCATATTTCATATACATTTATGCCAATAAATGGGCTGAAATTAGATACTGTTAGTTTAAGGGGTTCGGGTGACTGATCATGAATAACTAACCCCGGACCCGTTTCGAACAAAAAAAAGTCGAGGATTCAAACAAAAATATTTTTAACGCACCCAAAAAACTTAAGGCAAACGGAGGTTTTCTATCAAGTTATGGAAGACATTCACCGATTGTTTCAACTGTCTACCAATTGCTGCTTTAATCGACGAGAAAATCTTCTGTTGTCATGGAGGATTGTCTCCCGATTTACAAAATATGGAACAAATCCGCAGAATTATGCGACCGACGGACGTCCCGGACACCGGTACCACGCCTAACACAAGATAGTTGTTTTTAGTGTGTTGTTCAGGACTTTTGTGTGATCTTCTCTGGTCTGACCCGGACAAAGATGTGCAGGGATGGGGCGAAAATGACCGTGGCGTTTCATTCACTTTTGGCCCGGACGTGGTAGCAAAGTTCTTGAACCGACACGACTTGGACTTGATCTGCCGTGCACATCAGGTCACTCAATTTTATACACAAACTCGTCATAATTCAAGTCATTTTTAGTTTTAATAGACATTTAAAAATTTAAAATTATTTTTTCCTTATTCATAATAAATGTATACAGAAAATGATTTGCCACCTCAATTCAAAAAACTAATTCCTTATTTACTTACAGTCTAATTTTATTGTAACTAACTAATAGCGAACTCATTTACCATGGCTTTGATTTATAGTCCAGCAAACTAAGTTTATGTAATTGTTTACATGAAATGTAAAAAATTAAGGTGGTGGAAGACGGCTACGAATTCTTCGCAAAAAGACAATTGGTCACTCTGTTTTCTGCGCCAAATTACTGCGGCGAATTTGACAACGCGGGTGGAATGATGTCGGTGGATGAGACTTTGATGTGCTCCTTCCAGGTGCATTTGTGTGGGATGAGAACAATCGCATGTGATAAACACCTTTTGCAGATTCTCAAACCATCTGAGAAAAAGGCAAAGTATCAATACGCGGGCCTCAACAGCGGAAGGCCCCTGCAATCGCCAGTCCAACGAAACAACCAACAGCAGCAGGGGAAGAAGAAGTGAGAAGGAAGCGGACGCATCCGACGACAACGGACACCTCGGAGGAACTCTGTATTTTGGATTTATTTTTTGCAATTTGAACAGTAAAGTACTTGAACACATAGTGATTTAAATTTTTATCCAAATGACCTTTCTCCAATTATACCAATCAATCCGACAAAAAATTGAGTGAACAATAGCGAAATGAGAGAGAAATTCCATATTGGTTCTTGCAGTTTGTAGTTCAGAATAACACTTTGAATGGTTTGGTGTTCCGTTTCGCCATTGGCAAATCGATCTGAATGTCATTGATAGGAGCATCATTAGAAATGAATGTCAAGCCAACCAAAACATTTGAGCAGAAGAGCAGTCGAAAGAGTGGCCAAAACGGGCAAAATGTATTGAAGTGAAGTCACACAAACATAAGAAGCGAAGAAAGCGACCTGAGAAAGTGAGTTTAAACTAGAGCTGAGCGGGACCTGAACACGGACGACTGAGTACCGAAGTCCCGGTTTTCCCAGCCAAAAATTCCCGGTTTGTCAACCCGAAAAGGTCCCGGGCTTGCCCAAAATTCCCGTCCCGCTCAACTCTAGTTTAAACGAAGGGACTTATCGGGTCCAAATTAAATTTGACATGCCATTAATTAATTAAATTGCCTTCTTTTGGCTGTTTTCTTTGCTGTCCTTTCCGTAGTCCGTCATTTGCATTTTCGGTCTGTTCAAAAATGTCTGCAGAATCACTTTGGCAGTGGCAATTCGAAGGATCACCCAAAAAAGGACGGAAACAAAACGTAACATTCGCAATTGGGCGAAAGAAAGGCTTAAAATGGAAAGAATGTGATTTTTAATTGTTGTGCCTTTTTCTTACAAATCATTTTCAATTAAATGGTCGGAAATCGGCCGCAAAAAAAGCAAAACGATGAGAAAAGGGGCGAAAAAAGCGAAGTGCAAGAGAAACCTGAAGAAAATAATATTTTGGCCAAATTATAGAAAAAAAACAACCGAAAAGAAACGGAACATTCGTCGGAATGAATGTAAAGTGAAGAGAATTGGAGCAAAGGGAAAAACATGGCCGAGGCGACGAGGGCGTACAAAAGAGAAAGGGAAAGCATAAGCATAAGGGGCGAATGGAAGTCGGAGGAGAAAAGGTGGCCAAAGCCATTGGCAAGCAGAAAATGGTCGAGCGAAACGACAAATTGTGAATAGCCTAAAGCAAAAACATCGTAAAATTATAAAGGGGAGAAAAGGACAAAATTAAATGGAATTAAGTAAATGGAACCTCGGTCAAAATTGAGGTCGACAATTTTGTTACTGAACGCACAAAAAGTAATGGCGAGAAGAAAGAAAAGTGCCGAAGCGCACAGCAAAGTGTTCCGTTCGGTGAGCAATTCACTGGCAGCTATTTTTTGCAAAGAAATTTTTGCGATTATCTGCAGAAAATGGATTTTAGGGATGATTAAAAAAGCCAATTTGATTATAAAAAAAATACTCTGGATAAGTGTTTAGTTTGGTTTTGAATTGACTATTTTAATTGTTGTAGAAATTTACATAAATTTGAAGAACTAACGCACCAACGACCCAAATTGCTGAAGTGTTTACGGCTAAATACAAAAACTGCTTCTCAAACAAAGAATGTCAAAACCTTTGCTCTCCGGAAAAAGAAGGCAAAACGCGTCGCTTATAAGAAAGACAAAAAAGGCGAAAAAGGAATAATTGACGATCAAAATGAGAGAATCGAAGAAAGGGACTCTCTGAAGAGCATCGCAACTCAACGGCAATTTAACCAAACGATCATTGCCACCAATCCGAAGGAAATCCTTCCTGAAAAATCACTAAAAATACGAGTGAAAATTTCAAAAAATATCCGTTACTCTTTTTTCCTTCTGCGTTTGTTTTCACTTTCACAGGCATTTAATTCTGACAAAACAGACGATTCTAGCACGAAATAACCAAGACTTAAACAAAAAATAATAATAATATTTACGAACGAATTTGACAGCCAACCCTTTAAAGAACAGCAAATCACAGAGAAAGTGGCATTGCGCTGTTTTGTTAAAAATTACCGCTGCAATCATTGTCAAGACTAAATGAAAGCCGAACACCGCCATTTATATTTCTAAAAGGAAAAAAAAGATAATTAGTAGGGTTGGTAATTATATGCACATGCATATTTTGGCGCTACTTAAAAAGAGGTCCATTTTGAAAATTTTTTCAACTTTTTTTTGGTCAAAATTTTTTTTTGTTTTTTTACACATAATGATGAATATTAAGTATTAACAGCACAATTATGGTGAATAAAATGTATATTCACGATTTTTATCCAAAAAAAAATTTACAAAACAAAAGGGTCCCCCCTATGGTTTTTGATAAAATTCAAAATCTATCACTTTATAACTAGCGCCAAATTTGCTTAATAGGCCCAAATAATTGTCATATTCGTGATCAGCGACCTTTAAAACACCCGGGTACTTGGTTTCAGGACTTTTTAAACAAAAAAAAATTTTGACCAAAAAAAAGTTGAAAAAATTTTCAAAATGGACCTCTTTTTAAGTAGCGCCCATATTTTTTTCCTAGACTGTGGGAGGCATGAAACGCACGAAAAACATGTTTTTAGCTTGGTTTGAAGCTTCTAGGACGTATTTCCATATGCATATTTTGCATATTTGTGCATATTTCGCGATTTATGTGCATATTTGTGCATATTTTGGCATTTCGTGCATATTTTGGCGTTTTTCCAAAAAACCTCTAATAGATCGGCCCCCAACAGACAAATTGGCCTTTTTGACCTCACCGGAAAATTTTCCAAAAAATAATTTTTTAGCAAAATTTTCACGAAAAATATTGAATAAATAAATTTTCTCAAAAAATGGTTAATTTATGTCAAAAATAAGCAAAATTTTGCTTTTCAGGTTGATTTTTCGCTAAAATGAGTAAATTTTAAGCTGTATCGTGTTTTTTTCTCCCAAAATGATTTTTAATACCACATTTAGCCATTTTTGAAGATTTTACTTTATGTTTAACAAATTTGAAGAAATTTTGAGAAATTACACCCTCAATTGGAAAATTTTATGTGCATATTTTTCACTTTTTATGTGCATATTTCACGATTTTTGGTGCATATTTTATGCGCATATTTTGCGATTTTATGTGCATATTTTGCCAACCCTAATAATTAGTAAAGCGGAAAAAAGGCTATACATAGAACGGAGTAAATGTTGTTTTTCTCTGTTAAAAGATACAATACAATACGCCAAAATGAGAAAAGTGTATTTTTCTCACATATCTCATTTTTTTGAGTCCGTTGTCCAATTATGAATTTTTGAGTAACAAATGACGACCAGCGCCAGCGCCTTCTTTACGCTTATTTACTGGCTAAATAAAAAAATATTTCAAATTTTCAGAAATTTGCCTTTAAATATTTTTTCTTTGTGTCTCTGAGCAACAAAATGGCAAAAAAAACGAAGTCGTAAAGATATAAATGTTCTTTAAAAGATATTTATTTAAGATATTTGATTGTAAGGCTCGCCAGTGTTATTTCGGGCACTAAACAAATTTGGGTTAGGGAGAGAGCAGCGGCCGAAGCGGCGGCCATTCTTTACGACCCGGCGAGTGAGTTTTCGATTTATTTGGATAGAAAAAAGCTCATTTATCATTTAGTTGGCAAAAATGTGCTGTTCAAAGAAGTTGAGCAGGTGAAAGGAAAGGATTCTTTTCCCGACAGAGTGAAGAAAATGTACAATATCAGTTGATCGAATTTCAAATGCAAATGGATTTGATAAATTTGTCCGTTTTTGAGCATTCACTTTTTTAACCCGTTAAATTCAATTTTATTTTTATTGTTTTTCTTTTCCATTTATTTCCCTTTTTGAATTGCGATGACTTTTCTGTCCTCCCAATTGGTTGCTGCTGATCATCATCCGCTTATTCTTCCGGCACTGATTACCTTCGTCATTTTGCTGGTCTCTTCTGTCTTCTTTTTTATTTACCGCAGATTCCGACAGAAGCCAAATATTATTTTGTTCGTTGGGTTGTCGGGTTCAGGAAAAACGACACTGTTCACCAAGTTGATAAACTCGAGTCAGTTTATATTCCATTTTCTCGGTTTTAATAATTCGTTTTTCAAAGCCGATTTCGGGAATTTATGAAAAATTTTTAAACAATTTCTAAAAATGTTTGTTTGGCGGTGCCTACAAAAACTCACTAATTTTTCTTTAAAAAAATTGCTCATTGTTAGATTCGCAAAATTTGGTCATTTTTTGGACGACATCTGTTAACAAACCACATAAAAAATTACAACATTTTCTCCGGCGTCGCCTATCTGCACCGCCGGACCCCTTTATACCCCAAGTTTAAAAAAAAACACACGCGGAGTTATCTCGAAAACAGACTAAAAACTCGAGAGTCACTCACATAGGCCATTTCGGTTAGGCTTTCGACACGCATGTCAAGAATGTTAAAAATGGAATTCTGTGTAAATTGTCCAGTCTGATTTTTCATCCGGATGGAATGTTTCTTTTTCTTTTCTAGAGAATTGTTGGGACTCATTCATTTCGCTGAAGGAAAATCAGTTCGACAGTTACGCGACGGACAATGGCCAAACGCTCACTTTGCTCGATTTTCCCGGGTCCGATTCATTCAAGAAAACTTTGTGTCGCAAGTGGCTGAACGAGGTCCTCCTCCTCCCATTTTGTACTTATATTTCCCACCTTTGCTTTTAGAAACGGAATTCTCTTAAGGGCGTCGTTTTCGTCTTGGACAGTGCGACGTTCAGCAAAAAAGTGTCACTTTTCTGTGCATTTTTTACTTCCTTTCCTTTCTTTAATTATTTGTATTTTCGTTAAGGATGCCGCCGAATTGCTGTACGATGTGCTGTTTGAGTCGGGCAATGCCGTCCCGGTTCTGATCGCATGCAACAAACAGGACATTGGACACGCCAAATCGCACTCTGTGAGGGCGGGGGGGGGGAATCGTCATCCAAGCAAATGCATCGCCTTTTCTCCCCCATTGTTAGCTCATCAAAAAGGCATTGGAAAATGAGTTCGGCTTGATCAATGTTTCGCGTGAAGCTGCCCTCAGTTCGATCAGCGGAGAATCCGAAAAGCGAATTTTGACAAAAAGCGGGAGGGAATTCGCCTGGTCCGAATTGAAGAACAAGAAAATTGATTTTTTGGAGTGCACCACGCGAAAAGATGAGAATTTTTCATTGTCTTCGGTCCGGGAATGGATCAACGCAATTTGAAACGAATTGATAAGCATTTTACAGTTGTTTTGATGATAAAATCGAGTCGATAATGGCCAGGGGGGGGAATTGCTCAACTGATTTTGTCAGTGTGTGCTTTTCCATTTTGCTTATCACAATGCTTTCTCCTTTGCTTCGTAATTCGGGGGCTCCCCCCCCCCCCTATTTGGCCTTTATCCTTCGCCCATTAGGGACTTACGATGGAATGGCTTGGCGGTGATCTCTCCCCCCACAAAATAGTCAGGTTTTCCCTGCTTATTGTCGTTTATTCTTCGCAAAGCTTTTTCTTCCCCCGTTTCGTCTCCATGCGATCCTGAAAAGGACCACCTTTTGATGGTTTTGCAACTCCTCCCCCCCCCTTTCCCCTGTCTCCCTATTTTTCTTTTCTTTCCCCTCTCTCTTCCGTTCCTTCCACGCGCTTTCATCTAAAAATCCGCTCCTCAAAGCCCACCCATCAGTGTAATGTACTCGCGTTCCCACCCCCTCCCCCCGTCGTCCGTTGGGTTGCGCCGTATGCCCAGTGGTACGGTGTCGCCCGGCACTCCTCCGCCATCGGTCATTTCCGCTCTTTCCACCGACCAGTTACCACCCCCACAACAATCGCAAAAACGGCACAGTGTTTCGCTTTTTGGGATACCAACGGCGCCGAGCATTGGAAACGGCGGTGTTTCGACGATGGACCCGTGGGCGGGGGCATTTACAAAGGTAACGAACGAAGGCACAAAAGGAAGAAACACGGGAAAAATAAACGAAATGATTTTTAAGGAATGTAATGAGACAAAAGGGCGACGGGGAAACCAAGAAAAAGAAAAGGGAATTTGGGAGAGGAAAGGAGGATTTGTACAGAATATAACAATGTTTTAAGGACATTCCCGGAAGGGTTTGGTAAATTGTGAAGTTAGGGAAAAAAGAGGAGATGAAAAACGAATTCGGGGAGAAAATTGGGGGGGGGGGGGAATTGGTTTGAAAGAATGGGCAAAAGTGAAGTGATTGAGTGGGGAATTGTTGTGCTGCCCTCGGCTCTTTGACCGGACAATTGCCCTTTTGGGGTCGTTCAACGTTTGTTTTGTTTGGTTTTCGTCTTCTCCCAATTTTCCTTTTATTCCCCCCCCCCCTTTTGTCCCTCATTTTCTTCCTCCCACTTTTTTCCACCATTCTTTCCTCCCCCACTCCATTCGTCTGTCCCATAATTCCATCCAAAATGCCCTTTCATCCACCAATTCCTCCCTTAAAGACTTTATTCCACCAACGCCCCGGTGAAAACTGTGCCAATGTCGCTTCTTCTGCCGTGGTTCGGTCTTTCTCGCCAGTGTGGTCAGTTGCGTCTTTTGCTCAGCTGTCGAAGTTTCTTTTTAGCAAATTGGTGGCCGAATTCGTCGGCACTTTGCTCTTCGTTTTCATTGGTCGGTCTTTTGTCTTCGTTTCGCCATTCTTTCCTTTGTCCCGTTTTAGGCATTCTTTCCGCCGTTTCTTCCCAACATTCGGACAGTGTCCCCGTGCTCAGTGTCGCTTTTGGCCATGGTCTTGCCATTTTCGTCGTCATTTCCTCGTTGGGCCATGTCAGGTGCCCTCTTCGCCCCTTTGTTTTTTGCTGTTAGCCTTCCCTCAATTTCCAGCGGCGCCCATTTTAACCCCGCGGTTTCGCTTGGCATTGCCCTCTCCGGCAAAATGCGCCCTTTCCTCGTCCCTTTTTATTGGTTCGCTCAACTCAGCGGCGGATTTTGCGCCGCTTTTCTCGTCTCTGTTGGTGGACATCTTCGGCTACATCCTTTGATAAATAATTCCTTCAGATTGTTACCACCAAAAACCAATTCCAATCTGTCGCCGGTGGCGCCACCATTGTGCCCTCGGGCACCAATTTGTGGCAGGTGAGCCGAAGGTTAAAAAGAGAGGGCCATCGGATCTTTTGACACTGTCTCTTCCTTCCCCCAGGCACTTTGTGCCGAGGCATTGCTCACCGCACTGCTCGTCCTCTGTGTGCTTTGTTGTGCAATTGATGCACCAGCACAAAATGCTCTGTTTGCCCCGCTGGCCATTGGAATGTCCATTTCAGCGGCAATTCTCGGCGGGTAGGCGTCATGAATAAAAAAAAAACGCCACGAAAACCCTCCCGGGCCTAGCGCCTCAATTAGCGGCGCCTCACTGAACCCGGCCCGTTCCTTTGGGCCATGTTTGGCCGCTTCGCTGTTCATTGACGAGGTAAGGCAATGCCAACTCTCCTCTTCACCGTCCGGTTGTTTAATGTTCTCTGTTTCCCTTAGGGCGCCGGTTCCATTGGCACAAAACTCACCGACCCAATTTGGTCCCTTCACTTTGTCTATTGGGTCGGCCCCTTTATTGGCGCTGCACTCTCCGCCTTTCTCTACAGGTTTTATTCTCTCATGTCAGCCGGCCATTCACTAACAATGCCTTGGCATTTTCCTTAGGATTTTCTTCGCCAGAGGGGATAATCGTCTTCTCAACCGATGACAACGAAAAACTTAACAAAAACAGAAAAACCCAAAGAACGCTTATTTTTGATCATACATATAATAGCCAGGTCACAAATCCAAAATCCGGACAATTGATAAATCTTTTAAAAACTCGTAAAAACAGATAAAATCCTCCATCCACCTTATGTATTATTGTATTCCGATTGCACTTTTTGTTTATGTGTTTTGATCATTCAAATTTAAACTTAAAAACGAACGACGAATAAATAATGAGGTGAGAATAAAGACGAAAATAAGCCCAAAGTGTTGGGATTGGTACAGAAATACGACTGATCAAAAGAGGAGGAAAAGCGGGGAGAGAGGGGGGGGGGTGCTAATTAAAGTAATTAAACTGAAATGTGAGATAATATTTCAATCATTCCGCCCCCTTCCCCCGCCCGATTCCAGCCGATCGGTCTCAAATTTTGCGATTTCCCCCATTTTGGGCCACCCCCGAGCCGATCAGTCCGCGCTTCTCGTGCAATTTCGTTAAATGAATTTGGGCCCATTTGGAGACAATCCCTCGCTTTATTTGTTGGGCGGTAAGGAGAACATCGGCAAGGGGTCGACTGAAGTCTGAAGGGGAAAGGAATAGACCAAAGGAATTGGAAAACAGAAAATGAAATGAGAAATTACTTTTAAAATAGTACTGCTCTTATTGAAAACGGAACCCCGACATTTGAGCCTATGTCTAAATTCGGACTCAAAGTTGAATTTTTTGAAGCCTGAGCCTACGTTTAACGGATGTGGGGGGTTTCCACAAAAGATAAAAATTACACGTCCTTAACTTTTCCCATACTCACAATAATCCTGCAGAATTTTAACATTAATTTCACTGAACGGAGAACGAGCGGCCTTCTTGACGTTGAAAATGTGTTTGGGCGCCATTCTAAAAGTAAATAAAAAGAAAATTATAAAATGTATATCGGAAAACGACTTAAGTCATTCAGGGAGGTACTCGAGAAGGAGCAGGGGGAGGGGAAATTGGACAGGGAAAATGGACACCAAATTTATATTATTTTTAAAATAATATTGCAAAAACTCTATTTTTGTATATCTGATTTTAGATGTGTGGGGGAGGGAGGGGGAGTTGGGCTGCATCACGACATAGACAAACCCTTGGCTTCGGAGGATCCCCGAGCAACGACTTTTCTTTTTTTTGGCGGCGTCTACCGCAAGTTTTTTTTACTCCTCGGCAGGGCTGATTTTTGTGCTTTGATGACGTTCTTTCCAAAAAGAAATTCTCAAGAGGAAGTCTCGAGAAAATTGCTGGGAAATTATTGAAAACCCAATGCTTTTTTGGATGGTTAAAATGAGAGGGGAATACAACCCATGCACCTCCTCCTGATAACCCGTCCTCCTCCCCCACTCCATTACCTCCTGGCAACTCGCGCTTCCAAAGCCGCGTTCAGGTAAAATGCCACCCGTCCCTTTTGGCCAAGCAAAGATGACACTCCACTGCCTTTCAGCGCCGACTGCGACAGTCCGTTCCTACCGATACTCAAACGATTCTGAAAATTACTAAATGTTGATTGCGAGAAGGGCATGTTTTCAATTTTTGTGACAATTCCCCCATTAACTGTACGATTTTTCCCAATTGCCCATTTACAGGAGCAGAAGAAGCGATTGAGGAACGAACATCGGTTGAACCGTCGAGATCGAAAATGTCTTAACGGGCGTTGGGTAAAAACAAAAGCAACACTAATTATGAATGTCACCAAATTCGTGGGTCGTCTTCAGTCCGCCCATTTTCTTCCAATTCTGCCAACAATCTCCGCACAGACTTAAACAACCATTGGAAATGAGTAAAGTTAAAACCAAACGAACCGAAAGTGCAAATGCGTCGGTCCCCATTGGTACCAATGGTCAGATTCTTCATTCTGAAAACGTAATGCAAATCGAACCAATAAAAAGCAAGGAAACACCAAAAGTGCCGACCTTGCAACTCTCACAAGGGTTTTTCGTCGGTTGGGCGTTGGCCGCGCCCAGCAAATGGACGCTGGGCTTGTTGTAGGTGGGGATGTACACCTGCTTCAGCTTGTTTTCTGTCGTGGGAGTGTGCATTTGTCCGATGGTTCTTTCACTGTCCATTTCTTTGCCCACCTTTTTCCGTGTGTTTTGTCTTTTTCAATTCGGCATATCGTGACGAAGTCTTCCACATGTAATAATACTCAACAATGTCCCGCATTGACTTCCATGGAAGCTGAACAGAGGCATTTTATCTGAGGGGAGAACGCCCAACTGACACAGTCCAGTCTGATGTCGTGGAAATCCTTCCCATACTTCTCGATGGCGTCCTCGAACAGCGTCGATTCCGCCGCCGACCATTCCTCCAGCTGATCCCTGCACAGAATCGGACCCCCAAGGCTCACCTTAGCCAAACGAATTTGCAAGTGACCAAAAATAAACGAAAGAAGCAACCGTATTATGCGAAGTGACTTTGTCCGCTTCGAGTGGATAGTGCGATTTGTCAGGAGGAGGGACCAAAAACTTGGTAGCCTAAAAACCCAGTTTACAAAACAGCAATTGAACACGGCAAAAGACTTGTCCTAGGGAGTAGTCGGCTTGGTGAAGAAGTGCCATTGCGTGTAGCAAAGTGATGTCGCGCGAGGCGGCCGACGCCGTTTGGTGGAGAGTGGTCAATTTGGTGGAGGAAGAGCCGTCCAAAGCGCGAGAAAATATTCCGACAGCGCTAAAAGGGATTGAACTTGTTATAAATAGGAGCGAAAGTGTTCACGGACCGAGCGATGATCAGAAACTGATCGATGTCGCGGTCACTGAGCCGGTGGTGCGGGTGGTACACGACGAACTCTTTGTCCGTACATCGCACTTCCGTCCGTCCGGTGGTCTCTTCCTCCCCTTCTCTCTTCACTTTATTCACTTCTTCTTGGCTAACAGTCAATTCGGGAATTTGCGCTTGGTATCGTTCTCCGATTTCAATTCGTCCTTTGTCCGCGAGAAGCGTTTGATTGGTCGGGTCGTAAACCAAAGAATAGAAGAAAGAGTCCTTTAAGGGGTAAAAATTGTATTATTTTTGTTTTGTTGGTGTCTCGAGAATGGTTGCCTCTTGGTCCAAATACATGTCGCACGTCTCCACCTCGTTCAGAATCACAACCGAACATTTGCCACGAATTTGTGTGGCTGGTAGGGTTTCGACAATGCGCGAGAGGAAAAGTTCATGCTGACGAAGTCTGCTTAGCTCCGCTGCGTCGAGTCGTTCTGCACCGGCGGGGAGACCGGCGAAACCAACAGATTCCGCCCGACCGTCGTCAGCCGTCTCGTCGTTTGTTCGCTCACTTGTCGAAAAAGTGCTGCTCGTCGTCCCTTTGGTCGCTAATTCGGGGCAATGCCCGCTCGAACAGTGCGTTGATTATCTGCTTGATGTACGCCTGCAAATGGTCGGTCAGTTGGCCTTCGTTTGGCCCTTCCCTTTGCTCACTCGCATTGGCCCCGCTTCGGGCTCATCCTCGAAAAAGTTTTGAATGGTCGAAGTGATCACCAATTTTACTCTGACGCCCCGCTTGGTCAGCGATTTTCAGCAGAGAGTTGGGCAAATCCCGGCGCCGGAAGAAGCAAGTCACTTTGGTCTCAACTGCGCCATTAGCTGTTTTGTTCAGCTCTTCGATTCTTCGTATTTGGTAAGGAGCCGCCGAAAAAGTCTCAAAATAGACAAAATCTGAGGAAAAGGCAAATTTGAAAATGGAAAATGAGTGTAAACCCACCACCGACTCGGTACATATTCTGAGCCATTTTCCATGAAAGGAATAAAGGAAGCTTTATTGAATTGAAGAAGGGAAATATAGGTACCTAAATAACTTTTAACAAACTTTTTTATTTTATTTAATCGGCTTTTTTTTAATGCAGCCAATTAAAATGATAATGTTCGTTTAAATGTAAATTATGGATGCAAAATTATAGTACATGTGCTCCAAGTGCCGCTGCTGTTTCCCCCTGCGCCCGTTTCTGCCGCGTCCGCATTCATTCGGAATCGCTGCTGACTCAGTTGGACTCGCTGCCCGTCGATTTTGTTTAACCTGGACAAAAAGAGGGGACGGAATTTGGTGGCTTTTGGCCGAAGGGACCTGCACAATCGGAAAGCCCGTCCGTTCTGTCCATTGGCGTGCGAATTGCAAGCACAGAGACACGGCAGGCAAAGCCATAGAAATGGAACGCCCTTTTTAATGTTGGGAGAAACAGGCGGGATTCCAAGTCAGCCCAAAAGCATAAATCAGCAGCAAAACATTGAAAGAATGCCATAAATGAATTGAATTCAATATGCTTCCAGCATGGATTTAAGGTAAACAATGCAATCCAAGCAAAACGAATGAAATGCAAAAATCCTTTTTTTATCGAGTTAAAACGATGTGAATACAACGCAAATCAACGTTTCTTCCAAATCCATTTAGCGCGAGCCCCGGGCTGATTAATCTGAAAAGGCAAAGACAGCGATTTGACAAAAGTAAGAAAACGTCCAACTCTCTTTACCTTACAACGCTCCTTTGTTCTTGGATCAGTTGAGAGAAGACCAGCTAAAGAACACACAAAGAGCATTAATCTTGGCACATTTTGATCAACACTCACCCAATCGAAGTCGCTCCATAGTTTCGGGGAAAAGCGCCGCCAGCCCAAGTGCCGCTCCTTGTCTGACGGCGCGTGGGATCACAGAAAGGCCCCCGGGGCCGTCCAAAAGGTGCGCTTCGATGTCCACTTTGCCGAGCTGACCGGCGACAATCATCGGAGCCAAGAGACATTCTCTGAAGCAAAGGGATTGTTAAAAGCGACCAATTAATTCCTCGCCCTTCTCCTTTAATTGCCTCGCGAGGAGCGAACGGAACGTGCAATAGTGTTGCCCATTGACTGTGAAAAGGCCGGTGCCTCCGTCTCTGACCACAATTTTCACGGCGGAAGCCCTCGTCTTGCAAATTCTCCAGCATTCTCTCCTGCCATTTTCGTTTATCGTCACCTGCAACAAAAGGACGCATTAACAGTTTAACGTACAAAAGTGAGTATGCCAATTCACCTCCGGTACTTTTGCGCGGAAAAGTCTATTTTTTTCACTTGCTCCAATCCCACGACGCAATGACATGATAAAGTCCTCCTCCTCCGCGGAATTTGGCAATTGCGAAATGTATTCGAGCGCAATTATAAAATTTGCATACTGAAAAAACTGATCGAGTCAAAAGGATGGGGTGAGGGACTTCGTCATCGGAAAGGATCTCCTGCATTTGCTGCTGCAGCTGATCCTTCGTCACCCATTGGGTGCCCATCAAATTGATCTGTCCTTTCTCGGCCGGTTTTTCTCCGAGAAGTGCCAATTCCATCGTTTGCATCTTTTCAACTTCGTTCACTTTTGTCTGATGTTCGTCGAATGCATTCACCAGTTTTTGTGTGCGTTTGTTTATTTCCTTTTTTGGGATAAATAAAATTAAAAGCGAATGGCAAATTCACCGAAAGCAAAGAATAGAATTTGGGTTTGGCAGTGAAAAACAGCGAATGCTTCGGAGAGCCGGAGGCGTCCACGTCAATCTTCACGATTTTCGGGAACACTTCCTCCGGGGGTTTCATCACGGGTAGCGCTTTTTTTAGCAAACTAATTAGGCTCACCAACCATAACCACAAATGGATTCGCCTCTAATCACTTCCAAATTGTCCAATTAGGCCCACCTCTTCCACCCTCCCCCTTTTTTTACCATTCTGCGCGGGGTCGAAGCCCATTATGTTGGCCAAGTGGCGCTTTCCTTGCGCGTACAGCAACTTCTCCTTCTCCAGAATCGCCATTTCGTCCTGCTTCCTCTCCAGGTAAAACTTCATTGCGTCCGATATCGTCAGAAGGCGCTCACGGCGTTCTCTCTCCCGAATTGCAGCAGCCGATGCCGAAACACTTTCAACCGATTGGGGAAGGCACTCGCTCAGTCCCGACTCATTGGACAACGAAGCCAACACACAAAGGCGAGGAAAAGCAAAACGAGAACAGACAGACGAAGAGAATCCCACGGAGGAGCAACCATTTGCAGAACGAAGAAAGCACAACATCAGACGCACTTGGAAGACAAAGTCAAAGAAAGAAACAGAGCACATCACACAAAAGTATTTAATTTAATGGGATGGGACCAATGGAGACAAATTTTACTTTTTAATGTCATTTTTATGTCATAAAAAAGTTTATGAAATTGTTTTTAAAAATGCATTGATTTGTGAGATCAGTCAATCAGAAGAATTAGGCATCTGAAGAAGCATAGAAGAAATATTGGGCGACATTTTTTCTTCATTCACAAAATCGAACACCGTTTGCGCTTTGTTCCTAAACATTTTTTGGAGAAAACTCAGGAAAAATATAACCGACCATCCGCCGAGTTTTGAGGAAAACGCAAATGAATTAAAATCGCTAAAGAGCAATTCCAAAAATATCGAAGTCGAATTGGTTTCCTTCTCATTTTTGCGAAGAGAAAACGCGGAGGCGAGAAGATGTTTGTCTTGAAAAAACAAATGGAAAACGAAGACAAAAGCGAACCAACTTTGATCCCCAAGTAATTCCTTCAGAGAGTGACGCGCAAGAACTTTGCCATTCAAAAGGTCCCTCAAATCGAATGGGGTCAATGGGAAAATTATTATATAATTCAGAGTTCCCATCCGTACTGTATTTGAAAATTAAAAATATTTTAAATTGGAATTTTGCTCATTATATATTTCATGGAAAATTTTGACTTTTTGGTGTTCTATTAAATAATTCTAAATTTTTACAAGGTGCCGTCTGTGCATCGTCGGGTTTTTCCATTTAAAAATTTACACAAAAATTCTTAAAAACTGGCGGCGCTACCGCCACTATCGGATCCTTCGTGTTAATTTCTTCCTTAAATGTTTTGAAATTGGTTTTACCCAGATTTTCAAATTGAATTTGGTCGATGAGAACCACTTATTTTTTTAATTTTTACAAAAGAGAGAGAAATTGTTATCAAAATTTCAAAACACTCACCACAGTGCAAATGAACCCGCAATTCCAACTGACAAACAGAGATTTTGCTCGAGTTCAAGGACTGAAAGAGGTTCGTCAAGGCAAAGTTCAAATTGAAGCCGTCCAGTTTGAGTACTGAGCACGTAAAAATGTGCGTCGAAAGAACTGAACACCGTCCAACGACTGTCAAAGAATTATTGAAATGATTATAGAGATAATAACTGGTTATTAATACTTATGAAAATTGAATCCACTTTTGATATTCTTTTTTTGTCACTGATAAATATTAGTTGTTTTGGGACTTGTTACCTATTGGCCGAGAGAAATGCTACTGGGAATGAAACAAAAAATTCCCAAAATATTTGGTTGATTTTGGCCGCGGACATTGCAGCCAATTTGGAGGTCGACTCACTACCGAAACAACAGTTGAGCACTTCCAAACACATTGGAGGAGCATCCTTTACAAATGTGTTTAAAGAATAGAGAAAGTCCTTTTCCCTTTCACTCACATCGGAAGTGCCTCCAATTTGGACAAAAATCACTCGCTTCAGTTCGGGCATTTCGAAAAGCACAGTTTCGGCGTGTTCATCGTCTTTTTTCAGCTCGTACAAACGACCATCAAAATTGAGAATGCCGTTGCTTTTTTGTTGTTTGTCTTCACAATTTCTTTCTGTCCTTTCCTTTTGTGGAGTAATTTTTCCTTCTGAGGTATTGAAAGTCTAAACGTAAAAATTAAAAATATTTAAATGTTTCGCTATTAAAAAGGTTTCTCTACCCACTTTTAACAATTTCTTGGCTTTTTCGGCAAAATGCCTTATCCTTTCCGTTCTGAATTTGGTTTTTGCTTCACAATTAAATGCAATTTGGAAGAGTTCGTCTTGCGAAAGCGTCCTTTCCATTGCCGTTGCGGTGATTTTTTCGCATATGGAAGTATAGCCAAAATCAGCAGAAAATCCTCTGCCAAATTTGCAAGAATCTGTCGGTAATAAAAACTGTGGCTGAATACCATAAGTGCGCTCAATTAACAGACTCTTAAGCGTGATATAATTAATTTAAAGGAAAAAAGAAATGTAATAACACCGTTTCATGGGAGGAAAGCATTTGGCCAATTTCGCATTCGGAAAACTTAAAGAGTTTGACAATTCCATCACGGGAACAGGCGGCAAGCGAAAATTTGTTCCTGTAAAAATTACAAAAAAAAACGAAGA
>CP049705.1:5557124-5660372 GCA_004148225.2 Heterodera glycines | reverse complement strand
TGTTTCTAAAAATTTTCAGTTTTTTTTAGAAACTTGAACTATTTAAATAATAGTTCTGATGAGGAGAGTTTTTATCAATCAACGGTAAAAAATTAAATTATAGCAATGTAATTCCTCTTTTAAGCAAGGTTGCACTACTTTTTTTTTTGTGGATTTTTTTTTTATGGACATTAACGTAGTTTCAGACCCCTAAACCACTGATAGTATTACCGGAAATCCTGAAGAATGGGGCGTTTATTTTTTCTTTTGGGTCGAGAATGGTATATGTATGTGGGTTAGTTTTCCGAGATGCTGAACAAATCCCTAACTTGAACTTGAACATCGAAAATTCAATTTTTTCGAGTTTTTGATCGAGTTCGGGTTAGGGACTAGGAAATGGTCAGAATTTATGTTAGATTTGTATCCAGCACCCCATAAAACTCCCAATGTACCAATTTTCAACCAAAAAAAAGATACATTAGAAACCCCCATTCTGCAGGATTGCCGTGTTACATACCGGCACCTGTATCAGCTGCTATTGATGCCTCATCCTTTCCCGTGTCATTGTTTGGTTTCTCATATAATTGGAAGGCATTTTCACGCATTTCGTTGACAAAAGACACTTCTTCTTGACCATTATCAAGCTGAATTTTTCCGGAAAAATTTAAAAAAATTTAACGAACGAACCAATAATTGGTAAAACTGAAGCACATTGGTCCCTTCGGTCAAACGAACAATGGCATATTTTGGACAGCGCCGGGGATTGTTATTGATATGAACCAGTGATTTGCTGATGACTGCCCTATTTTTGTGGCCACTATTGTTTTTGCCGTTATGCATTTTTAAAAAGCGGTGATTAATGATACAGTTTGTGTTAAAAAAGAATTTAAAAAATTATAAAATTGAAGGATGAAATGGAAAAATCTTCTCGCAAGCATAAAATGTTGAAAAATACCTAACTAAAAAAATCGGAGTTTTTAGACCTAACTCTTAGGCGTTTAGGACAAAATTTTGGAAAATTTAAATTTAAATTTTCGGGGTTTTGCTTTTCTAAATGAAATAAACTTAGGTATGTGATTTTATTATGATATAATTGTATTTTTAGATGATTTCAATCAATTTCTTTACTAAATCTGACATCGAATCTGTAAATTTTATCAATCATCTACCCGAAAAACTTTATTTTTTGGAATCTGATGGACAAGTTTTTCACAATTTGAATGATATCGACGACGGAAAGCTCATCCAATTGCATTTTCGAGCATGTGGAGGAAAAGGAGGTAAAATTTAAACTGTAAAATAACACATTTTCATCATTTTCTTTTAGGGTTTGGCTCGTTGCTTCGTAGCTTCCGAATTCACAAGTCAAGCAACCAATTGATGTGTCGAAATTTGCAAGGGCGTCGACTGGCCGATGTGAGGGAAGAAGAACGATTGAAGAAGTACATAGCGAAGAAGGCAGAACGGGAGAAGGAAAAGCAGAAGAAAAAGTTGGACTCATTAATAACTAATAGCAGAAAACCGAAACCGTTTTAAGGGACGAAAAAATTGAACGTCTTAAGGCGGGAGGGGAAACAAAGCACCAATTTGAGGACCAGAAATATTTGCGGAAGCGTGACACTCTCCTGGACGAAGTTGAGGATGCAGTTGAAGCAGGTCCCGAAAAGTCTATTATTGTCCAAACTTGTACCGTTTAGGCATGGATGCGCTTGAGGTGAAAGCGGCTTCATCCGAACACGAAGTCAGCGAAACAATTGCCGACACTGAGCTGGTCGCTGGCTGTTCGAACTCGACACAATGGAATGAAGAAGTACCGGCAACGGACGCTGAATCGAGCGAATCCGACATTGACTTGGACGAAGTGATGAGTATTGGACCAATAAAGAAGTCAAAGAATGCTTCGATATGATTATTTTGAGTCGAACAAAAATGTAAACGGCAGGAGCATTAAGGGTCATTTGTTGTTTAAGCGGTTGACATTTCCATTATTTTTACAAATGAGCTTTACCTTTCGAATTTCCTTTTCGCTTATGATGGACCGTGAGAAGTGCAAAGAGGTCAAAGCGCAGGTGCTTATTTCCCTTTTTCACTATTTTCGTTTTAATTTTTCAGGCTCGTTTCGCACTTAAAGCATTGAAAGAGCACAGCGAACGCATCAGTCGCAAGGCGCTTTTCCTTGAGGAGGATTCTGCCCTTTTCATCTCCGTTAAGTACAAAAAGGTCCCCCTCGCCCGAGGCAATTCCATGCGGAAATTAATGTACGTTTTTTGCTGGCAACTCATATAATAAAATTTCTTAAATATAGCCTAGGCCTAAGCAAGCCTAGGCTTATAGCCTAAACCTTTGTACGAGTTGTTATGACACCCATTTTCCTCCGTATCAGTGGGTTGCCCTGCACCGATCAGAATGCATCAAATACGTCCATTTGTTTGATTCTTCCCGATTTCGACCGGTCAAACGCTGCTGCGAGGGATCCGGATGTGGACGGACAAGCTAGGAGATGGGCGGAACTGTTGCGGGAAAAGTACGGACTGACGGGTGAACACATCGCCAAAGTAAAGGAGAGATGAGCGGTAATTTGAACGGACGAATGGGAACGTGATTCAGATATTCACAATCACTCAGCTTAAACGGGAGTACGGAAAACAAGCGGACAGAGCGAAGTTGGCGAACACTTACGGTATGTGGGGGAGACGGTTAGAAATGGACCAGGGGACATGGAGGGAAATGGGGCGGGCACGAGGGACTGCCATTTGTAGAGGGACTGACTTAAAGCAATGCTATTAATTTTGTTGAGTTATGATACCATCAAAATTTACCACTAATCTTGCTGTGAATTAACCTGGAATAATTTAATGCATTTAGACATTTTCATGGTCGACAAAAAGTTGATGAAAATCGCTGTAAATTTTCTTGGCGGCACTTTCAGAAAAGCTACAAAGTGCGTATTTTTTTGTCTTTGCTTTGCTTTTCGGCAGTGCCTTCTCTCATCGTTTTTTTCCTCACAGAATGCCTTTGCCCATTGATTCTTCCGTCGACATTAGCAAAAAACTGAAAGAGGCCTTCTCATTGGTCCAATTGCATTTTGCGCCTTTGAAGGACTCAGTCGCAGTGAGGTACCATTATATTACACTTATTGTCCATAATACTTTCTTTTTGGCTTTTCCTCAACTTATTCCTTAATGACTTTAAATTCTTCTGATGGAGGTTTCGGAATCGTCTGGGTACTTAAGTATCATTTTTATCACCCCCCCCCCCCTTGAATTTTGTTTCAAGTAATTTTTTATGGTAATTTTATGCGCTGAACATTTATGGAAAATGCGTGTTAGCCTAAAACGTAAATCAGATTCATGTTCATTGTCAGCTTATAAAATTACCATAAAAACAATTTATTTTTTTGTCACTTCAGAATTGGCAATTTGAGTCAGTCATTGGCTGAATTGGATTCGAATTTTGACGTAATAATCGAAGCCGTTTTTGCCCATTTGCCTGGTGGTCCGTCAAACATTCGCAGTTGCTACCTCCAAACTTCAGCAACCAAAACTTCCCTTCCAATTTTCGTCGATTTTGGTTATTATTATTATTTATTTTTTTGATTTTCATTTCTTCGCTTTTCTAAGGCCCATCTGATGAAGTGCTTGTGGAGCAACCCAAAAACGAACAATTTGCGGTGGAATTGGGCGAGTGCAGCACTTTGCCGGAGGGATTAATGGTCAAAGTGAGGGCGGACGGAAAAGTGACCGTGGTAAAGGGAAACGGTGAGTTGGCATTGGATGGACAGCAAAAGGACAGACATTGGCATTTAAGCGGGGGAAGAGGTGCTTTATCCGACGGCACAGGACGAATGGGAGCAGGGCGACGATATTCGGCCATTGAACGACGACACCGTGCAGAAAGTGTTAAGGAAGAAAGCCATTGGGATGAGCAAAGGGCAAAGAAAGCGAAAAGACAAAGCAAAATGAAACCACTCATTTGTGTTGTGTTGGTTGTGCTTTGTTTGTTAATTTTGTTCGAAATTCATTAAATTTGCTACTTTTTGGTTGCTTTTCTTTCTTTTTCCCTCTCTCTGCTCTTTTCCAATGTTTTTTCGGTGTATTTTTAACTCATTTTGCATCAAACTCCGTGATTGTTTCTCCCCCTCTTCCGCCAATTGGTGTCAATTGTCCCATGTGCTCAAATGCGGCGTTTTATGCCCCCCCCCCTCCATTCGACAGGTGTCCGTCCGTCCGTCCCATTCATTCCGTTGTGTCCCTTCAACAAAATTACCTCGTCGGCGTTGGTAATACCCAAAAAATCACAAATCATTAATACGTTTAAGCGTCTCCAACAGAACAGCGGCAAAAAATTAAGCAATTGTCACCTTCCGCCTGGGAATTCGGAGAAAGTTCATTCCCTTTTCCTTCTGCTGATGTTTTGCCGGATAAATGGAAGAGCCAATGGAAGAAATTAGGGAGAAAAGAAAAGGGGAGGACGGACAATTGGGGGTGGCGGAGGAGTGGGGGGGGGGAATTGCGACCCGCTCACAACCAATCGGCCATGAACGGTGCGAGGAGGGGGGGGGGCTTAAAGCCATCCCTTCCCTCCCCCCCCCTTGTCCTCTCCTCCCAATGCCTTTTCCTCCTCTTCCTCCCACCCCCTCCTTTTCTTCCTCCTTTTCCTCTCCTCCCAATGCCTTTTCCTCCTCTTCCTCCCACCCCCTCCTTTTCTTCCTCCTTTTCCTCTCCTCCCAATGCCTTTTCCTCCTCTTCCTCCCACCCCTCCTTTTCTTCCTCCTTTCCTCTCCTCCAATGCCTTTTCCTCCTCTTCCTCCCACCCCTCCTTTTCTTCCTCCTTTTCCTCTCCTCCCAATGCCTTTTCCTCCTCTTCCTCCCACCCCTCCTTTTCTTCCTCCTTTTCCTCTCCTCCCAATGCCTTTTCCTCCTCTTCCTCCCACCCCCTCCTTTTCTTCCTCCTTTCCTCTCCTCCCAATGCCTTTTCCTCCTCTTCCTCCCACCCCTCCTTTTCTTCCTCCTTGTCCTCTTCATGAATTGAAACTTTCCTTCCCTCGGGTTCCATGGCTATTTTGACTATTTCCCATTCAGCAGCTTCTTTGTCTCCCTTTTCTTCTCCAATTTGTCGTCTCTCTTTCTTTTCCATGGATCCGCACTCTCTCGCGTCCTCTGCTTCTCCGCCTTCTCCCGTCGTTCCGTCCGTCTGCTCTGCTTCTCTGCTGCTGTGCTCTTCCAACCCGCTGTTGTCTCCTCCGTCTTCCCTTTCCTCTTCCTTTTCCTCCTCTTCCTTTCCCTCTTTTTTCCTCCCTCCCCCGTTGTTCGGTCCCTCCCTCACCGATCAGTCGTCCCCCTTTCTTCTCACTTCGATCGTCGCCCTTCTTTTGGACAATTTCCACGCACTTCCCATCCGTCTTAAGGTGATCTTCCGCTCTCTTTTCCTCTTTTTATTCCTTTTCTAAGATTCTTCTCGATCGGATGTTCGATTCTCTTCCGACTTCCGAACGCGACGCCCTTTTGTCCCATTTCGGCTGGTCGCCAGCGGACTTTTCTCGCGGTTACAAATCCAATGTATGATGGATGCCCTTCTCTTTAAATTCCAAATTCCCCCCCCCCATTTTTGCTCTGTTAAGCCGCCTTCCCCCAACCATTGGCCATGTGTGCCCGTACACACCGAACTTCGCCTCCTTTCCTTCGTCGGCTCCGTTTTGCCCCATTTGGCTCCGCTCGCCCATTCCCTCCGTCAGTCTGTGCTCCATTCGCTTTTCACTTTTGCATTGGGCAGCGAAAATATTATAACACAACAGCAAAAGCAGATGAAAGAGGAGCTGAGAATGGGAAAAAAGGAAAAATGGCAAAACGAAATGGAAGAAGAAAGGGAAGAAGAAGGAGGGGAAGAAGATGAAGAACAACAACAAGGAGGTAAAGGATCAGAGAAAGAGGGGAAGGGGGAGAGAGGGAGGGGTAGAGAGAGTGCGGAGGGGGGGGGGTAGAGAGAGAGAAAAGAGAGGAGAGGGATGGAGAGGAAGAAGAGGAGAGGGATTGGAGAGACTAAGGAGAGAGGGGGGGGAAGAGGGGGAAAGAGGGAGTGAACAAGAGGAGAGGAGAGGGAATGGAGAGGGAGAGGAGAGACTACTAAAGAGAGAGAAAGGAGGAGAGAGCAGAAAGAGAGGGGAGAGAGGAGAGAGCGCGAGAGAGAGTGAGGGAGTAGAAAAATATATGCACAAAAAGAATTTGCTTGACATTAAGAAGGAGAGCAGTTGAACGGACAAAGGACGAGAGGAGGGGAGGGAAGAGAGAGCCAATCAGAGGCGGTCGAAGAGACTTCGGCGGAGAGAGCTGTCACGTCGACGTCTTTCTGCTCAACGCCGCCCTGCATCAGCAGAAGCACAACCGCAGCGGGACGGATGAGAACAAATCGAAGCGGGGGAGGGAAAAAGCGAGTGCAATGCCAAATTTGTCTAAAGGTGGTGAAAAGAGGGGGGGGGGGGGGAGAAAAGGGGAGAGACGGCCAATTTCAGACGTATTGTGACAAAGGGGCACTGAAAATTCACAACAGCGCCGTCCATCTGAAGGAGACGCACTTTTGCACGGTCAAAGGCTGTGAGAGGGCCTTCTCATCACGGCGGAGCAGGTTCAGGACGAGCGGGAGAAGCACAGACAAAGGCATGCAAATTCAGGAACAGACACTCACTGAACGCGAATATGCACGCGGTTATGCACGCGCAGAGAGCGGTGGGCGCGAGGAAAACGGAAGCGCAAAGGGAGCAGCCAAAAGAGAGGACGGGGCGGAGGAGAAGCGGAAGCGGGGAATGGTTGGTGGGGAGGGGGGGGGGGGGGGTGCGGACTTTGGCATGACAATGCTTCACATCCCTTTGATTGTGCCAATGTCTCCGCTTTTCCTCCGTTTTCAGTGCCATTGGCCCCTCTCGCCCAGCCTCTTCTGTCCCTCCCGCCTCCTCTGCTCCTTCCGCTGTGTTTCTTCTCCCTTCCGTCCCCGTGCCTTCTTCTCATTTCCAATCGCTCGCCCAACAAACGATCGAATTCGAACAAATTCTGCACATGTTTCGGTATTCGTCAACATTTGGAACAAATAAGAGAGCAAATGAACGGCCGGTGAAAGACGAACGGATAAAGACAATCAATGCCTTTCTTTCAAAATTTTCAAATAATTCGGTGCCATTCTTTCGAATTTTCATTTTCCTTTTTTTGCTCATTTGCCCCCCCCCCCCTTAAAAAGTGCTGCCATTTCTGAAATGGTCTGTATTTTGCAAGTTGCATAAATGACCGACCCCTGAGGAGAAGGAGTCGCGGGTGTTGAAGGGGCCGTGACTTGACAATAATTCAAAAGGGACGGAATTCCCTTGAGCCTTAGGGATGGCACAAGGGGAAGGAGTTGACAGAAGAAACGGGGCAAACGATGGATGGGCTCAATGGGGCGAGGGGGAGGGAAGGGGGGGAATTGGTTGGTCCGGTCGGAGGACGGATGAACGGAAGGAAGGAACTTTGGGGACAAAAAAAGGAAAAGCAAAGACAGAAGGAAGGAAGAGAAGAAGCAACAGAGGAAAAGAGAAGAATATTGGACAGGGAAGGGAGAAGAGAGAAAATGGGGGGAAGAGAAGAGACGAAGAGAAATGGGAGGGGAAAAGGTAAGGAGCATAAAGAGGAGGTGAGGGGAAGGATAGAGAAGAAAGAAGGGAAGTTAGGGAGACGAGGAGGAAAAGGGATACGGAGTAAGAGAGGGGGGGGGGAAGGGGAGGGGAGGAAAGCCCCACCCCCTCCAAACAATCATTTCCATCCGTTCATCACTGCTTATGGCGTCTTCCCTTTCAGTTGCCCCCCCCCTCTCTCTGCCGCAAAAATCCCTTCCGTCGTCGGCCTTCGCCGCCTTTCGTCGCCCATTCTGCGACTCTTTTGCCGATGGATTGCGCCGGGCGGGGGGCGGGGCGATGACGGATGTCTCAATCCCCCAATTAGCCATGCCATTCCCTCCCATCGAAAAGCCATTCACTTTTATTGGCACCTAAAAAACACACAGCCCGACAGATGAGAGGGAGGCAATGCTACAGAATGGCCTACGGACAGAAGACAATCATCGCCAACGGCCATTAATCTTGGCTTTTCTCTCCCATTGGCAAAGCCATGCAATTCCCCGTGGGGGGGGGAGAGTCAGGACGATTATGCAAATGGCAATCATTCAACACACTTTGACCAAGAATTGTGGGAGGCAAAGAATAGCACAATAAAAGAGCAATTCGAAGAGAAGGAAACGAATGGAGAGAAAAAAGAGTGGAAAAGGAGGAAGAGAAAAAGGAAGTGGAAGGAAACGGAAGAGGAAAAGGAGAGGGGGGGAAGAGGAAAAAGAGAGGAAAAGGAGAGTGGGGTGGGCGGGGAGGAAGAGGAAGAGGGAGAGAAAAAGAGGGCGGAGGGAAAGAAGGGAGAGGAGAGAAAATGAGGGAAGGCATGCAAGTTTTTTGGAATTTATTAGCGAAGGATAAAAAAACATTGAGATGGGGAAAGGGGGAGGGGGGGGGGCACAAATTCTCAGCTTTACATTTCAAGTTATAAATTAATAAATCTCTCTCTCTCTCTCTCTCACCTCTCTTTCTATTTCTGTTTTTCTCTCTCTCCTCTCTCTCCATTTTAGTTAGATACGGTGTTAAGGGACAAAATGACAAGAAAAGGACCCCTCTCGAGAGTGGTGACGAGTGGGCACATAGGGGGGGGGGGGGGGGGGGGCGAATGACATCCGCGGGGACACTCACTCCCGCCCATTGGCGTCCTCCGCCCATTGGCTAACGCCCCCCCCCCCCCGCCGTCCGTCGTCTGTCAGTGCCATGTCTCCCTGCCATTTCCATGTCTCATTACAACATTCCCTCCTCATTTTTTTGTGCGTTTTTCACCTAAAATGCCGTCACAAAATTTTACTGTTGAATTTCTTATGGGCGAAGGTTTTTCTTCCAAAAAGGTAAATATTAAGTAAATTTAGGAAAACAAAAGACAAAAAAGCATTGCTAAGAGAGAGAGAAAGAGGAGAAGGAACGGAGAGAGACGCAGAAGCGAAGGGAGGCGCGGACGAAGGCGGAGAAGAAGCGGGTGAAATGCGCAAAGTGCGGAAAGAGTTTCTGCGACAAGGGCGCACTGAAGATACACAACAGTGCGGTGCATTTGCGAGAGATGCACAAGTGGGCGGGGGGGGGGGGTAATTTGATAATTAAGGGGCAATTAAGGAGGGAGAGGATCAAAATAAAACGGGGTTGGGAAGGGGGTGCGAATCTGTCCCAGTGCCACCGACTGTTCGGTTCAGATGCACCGTGGAGGGATGTCAGATGATGTTCTCATCCAGGAGGAGTCGGTCCGCTTGTGCCACAATCCCTCCATTCCCTCGCCCCCTTTCCCTTCAGAAACCGGCACTCCGCAAATCCCAACCCCAAATTGCACTGCGGCAATGTCCCTCCGCTGACTTTCCGTCTTTGTTCATTAATCCAAAAATCATTTCCAAAAGTGCCCTCCGTTCAAATGTCTTCAAAGGGTGAGAAATGGGCGAGGGAATCCCATCGAATGGCACTTCCGTTGAGGACGACCCGTAAGAGAAGGCAAAGTTCGGAAGGCCACGAAAATGGCGGAAGACCAAAAAGAAATCGTTCGATTTCGACCGATGACGGAAAATGCGTTGGGAGAAGCGATGCGCGCGCAATGGGAACAAATATTAAACCGACAAAGAGAATGGCAGGCGAAATCAGGCACAAATGACTTACGATGCGATGGGATGGCAATGAATCGCGCCAATTTCACCTCTTTCCCTCCCTTTGTACTCCTTCCTCGCCCTTGGCATGTTTAGGCAATTTGGACAATGGCAATAAAACACTCAGAGATTGTTATGAATAATTAATTACCTAATTAATTAACATTCCAAATTGCCGAATTCCCCTCTTTAGTCATTTTTTAAAAGTTCATAATTCGCTTTTTTCATATCAAAATGCTTCTTTTTAAGTCTTGGCTTTGCTCGAGTTTAAAATGCTTTTTTTTGTTCTTTGTTTTATGGGATTATTTTCATAGTTTGATACTTTCTTCTTCATCTGAATTTTGACTGCAAAATCTGTAAAAATTTATAAACCCGGAATTCGAAAAAAATATCTTAACTTTTTTTACGAATAAATCTTCTGCTTTTTCTTAGAAATCTCTTTCGATACTAAAATTGTTCAGTTTAATTAGAGCTAAAACTGAAGCGAGCTATAGCCTATCGAAATAACATCTTAAAAAGGGCATTGATCAATGCATTTTGAATTTTGCACAAATATGGCCAGGTTTGGTGTTATGATTGTTTTGTTTAAAACATGGACACGGAGTTGACCCACCATTTAAACATGTGTGGACCCATAATCGGATGGTTAGGTATACCTATTTTGTTTTTAAGAAAATGCCAAGTATTTTCGATAACTTCGCTAAAGCAAACGGAGGAAGAGGCCCATTAATGATGGGTGAGGCTTCTTCGAATTGGGTGAGCACTCCATTGATCGATGAGAATGGGCTGCCCGTGGCCAATGACACGGCAAGTAACAGCACAAGCGGCACTTTTTGGGAAGAGATGGAGCAGGAACTGAGAAGCCAACCGACGGGGCGAGCCGAACCTATGGCATTTGAAATGGCACCGTCCGACGGAATGAGCGGAGGAGCACAACAAATGACAATGAGCAAGGAGGAGAAGTGCCAAAGGCTGAAGACCATCCAGGAGGAGTTGCTGTTCACCTTGGCATCGCGCTTCAATGGATACGCTAATTTGGATGATATCAAAAGGGATTTTAAGTAAGGAAGGGGCGAGGCGGAAGAATTATACTTCGAACTCAAACCATTTCAAAAAGTTTTTTCTCGGCACTTTTGAAAGTTAGCCAAATATTTTGTGCCATTTTGTATATGATAGGTTAGAAGTTAAAATGACAAAACAGCTTTTTCAAAAGCCAAACTTGAGAATTTTTGGCGCTAGTTTAAAAGCGTAGTATTTTGAAATTTTTTCAATTTTTCTTTGACATATATTTTTTTGTTGTTGTTTATTTTGATGCAGAATTTGTTTTTTTTAACATATGGTACGAATGACAAAAAAAAACCAACAAAAAAAGTGAAAGATTTTCAATTTTATCAAAAAACCAAAGGGGGACCCTTTCGTTTCGCAAAATTTTTTAAAAATAAAAAATCGTGAATATTCTTTTATTCGCCATAATTGTGCTGTTAATGTTTAATATTCATTTTTATGTGTAAAAAAAAAAAATTAAGCAGTGAAAATTTTTTCAAAATACTACGCTTTTAAACTAGCGCCGAATTTTTCATTTTTATCAAAAACCAAAATTATAAGACAACCCAATAACAAAATGAGTTCCATCTCCTGCACTTCATATTTCCTTTTCAGTGTTGATTCCGGCTTGATCCCTGACTTGGTCGCGCAACAGTACGGATACCAAAAGTTTGAAGATTTCTTCCAAAGCGACCTTGTCAAGAGCGTGTACAAACTCGTGGTTTATGAAGGACAGCCGACTTACGTTCCGAGGGATTGCTCAAAGTTCAAACATATTCGAGACGAACAAATGGTATCAAACGACACAATCGTCAGAAAGTAAAACTTATCAATGAGTTATCAATCCGTCGGACTTTTCCACTAAAAATTGCACTTAAAGGGAGGACGAAATGGAAATGGAAAAGTTGGCCCGCGCGCTGCTGCCGGAAAACACCGAACAATACATAAACGGGAAGAAAATCATTCTGAAAATACTGCATGAACTTGGCGGAGAAGTGGGCAAAACGAATTGGAGGAGCATTTACCTTCGACTTTGTTCAGACCCAACAAATTCTGTGGATGCGCATTCAGGAGAAGTACAAGCAGGATACGGGCAAGGAACTCGCGGGCGAGGAACTCAGGAAAATGTTCCAACGAGACAAAGTCGGACAGATTGGCAGGGACAACAGAGCGTCCGTACTTTTAGGCACTCAAAATACTCACCAAATTCTTCAAAAACGACGTCGATGTTTGGGACGCGAATGCCCCCGGCGTTTTTTACCTTCGGCTCAAAAAACCATATAACGGTGAGAAAGGAAAACGAATGGAAATATTAAGCAAATCGAAAATTAAAGAAATTATGAGAGACTTCGATGAAATTATCCGCGCTCAGCAAGAAGCAATTAAGAAATTCCGTGCCAACAAAAGACAGTCCCATCACAACGGAGGAAATCACAGGGCCAAATTGGTGAATTTTTATTTATTTTTTATTACATTTTAAAATTGGAATGATTTTCAGACTATGGAAGAAAAGTTTCGTCCCGTCAATTCTCTTTTCGCGCCCACCGTCGACCAAAGTGTGTTTTATGAGCAGAGCACTTCCCAAAACACTGCAAAACCTCTCCCGCCAAATAATGCGAATTCCTCCGAAAAGCCGTCGACTTTGCCCAACGACGGAGTCGGACGGACGCCTTCGCCCCCTCAAATGCCTTCGGATAGAAAGTGCAGTCAAAATAAATATTCAAAAAAAGTCATTCAATCATTTAAGTTGCTTTTCTTCTTCCAAAACAAAATTTGAACTTCCGAACGATGTGAACGAGTCGAATTCGGATTGGACGAAGAACATTTCGAAAACAGCAGCGAATGAACACAGCCAAAGGACGCCGCGCGTCAATTGGGACGGACAATCGCTGGCGCATTACGACGGAACGAGCGGAGGGGAGGGAAAGGAACAGACGACGAATGGAAGCAAAAACAATGGAAAAACGAAGGAGAACAGCAGCAAAAAGAAAGTGGGAAAGATGGAAGGGGAGGGACGGGAAAAGAACGGAGAGTTCATTCAGTACACTTCACGGAACACCGGCACTTACACGGACTCGGAGGAGGAAGAGGCGGACAACGAGGAGGAGGAGGACGCACGGTCGGACGTGACTTTGATGGACCAAAATGGGAGGAGGGAGGGACAGAACGGCACGGGACAGCTTCAGCAGAAGGTGAGGGGGTGGAGCATGGCATTGGCATTCATTGGGCCATACAAATCTCACTGAAATGCTTACCTTCCCCCCATAGGATGCGAATCCCCGCCGTCGCGCGACATTTGACGATGAGCCTCAAGAACAGAGTTTGAATGCCGAAATTAACCGGTCCAACATATCGAAACCGGTGGGACATCAGAAGGCCATTCAAAAGTTCATGAGAGAGAGGGTAATATGTTTGTACCCATTTATTTTACGAATTTTGTCATATGTCACGAAAACCTTTTTGATCATTTTATTCCTTTTCACTTCAGATGGAGCAGAAGGGCATAACGGCACCGACTCAACGGACGAATTCGTCAGATGTTGTCGAACAAAACGAATCAAATGCCAATACCGGCAGAAACGGGAAATTTGACTTATCAATGATGGACAACGGGAGTGCCAACAATGACAAGGGAAATGCCACGCCGGCACTGACTGTTAATGTTCAAACGAACAGATTGACACATGCAAACGACGGCCAATCGAATGCGCAAATGGACGACAGAAATGCCACCACTTACGCAACGCAATATCACAATCATCCAAATTTGGAAACCCATCAAATGCATGCGAATGTTCTCCCCGCCCGCGAGCCACTTCACTTGGGCTCCGTCTTTTCGGCTCGTCCTTCGGTCGACAGTTCGAGGGTGTTTCAGTTGATGGAACACGTGGAGGAACTGCGAAATATTGCCAACGAGAAAGGGTTTTCGCATGAGACGCGCTTTGACGAGTCGGCGGACATCGAATTGCGACGGAAATGACTTTGATCACTTTAGGGGCTCCTTCACCTTCCGACGTGGCGACAAACTTTTGATTTTCACGGAATTTGACGAGGAGAAAATCCGCGGGTCGGTGCACAGCGGCGGTCGAATTTGCAACGACCGCTATTTCCCGAAGGTTGGCATTCGGTGGGGCCATTTGAGACTTTCTTTTGGTCAGGTCGACTGGGACATGTTCTACTCCGCCATCCTTGGCCTTCTCTCCCGCAATTTCGGTGGGTGAGGAAGTGCCGAACAAAGCAATGAATGCCAAAAGTGTCCAATTGCCACCCGTCCTTTCGAATGTCTTTGCTGTGTTGTGATGTGTCATTATTCCTTGATCTTTCTGCCAGTTTAATTGTTTTGCTTTCAATTGGCACTTTCTCGTGTTTTTCTTTTGTTTTCCCAGAAATTTTTATACATTTTCAAAAAAGAAAAATTAAGAATAAGAATTTGCTTTACCTTTTGTTACTTTTTCATTGTAAATGAATGTTTCACAAATTATTATTTAATCCGAAAAATTATCGCCTGGTAATTACCGAATTTCACTGTTTGCCTTTGTACAGAAATGCCTCACTCCCAACCGCGCAAAAAGTCCGACCCTTTGCCTTTTCCGTCCGTTTTTTCCGAAGAACGCTTCTCTTCGGCGGACCCGAAGAAATTGCCCTGGGGATGTCCGCCAGAAATCAAGGCAGCGGCAAAAATTTAATTGAATTGGAAGAGCCGGCGGACACGGATCTGCGGGAGGCTTTGAAGACGGCGCATGAGCATTCTTCCGTTTTACCGGTTGTGCCGAGGAAACAGCGCAATAAAACGATTTCAGCGTGGTTAATGCCCAATGTGCCGAACTCTTTCCGTACGTTTTTCGCATTTTGCCCCATTATGCTGCTGCACTTTAAACAGCCGCGCCACAGCGGAGAAACCTAAACATCCCCAAATAACCAATTTGTTCCCACTTTTCAGTTGGCCGTGGCCCTCCGTTTCCTTCCCACAAAAAAACTGTCGATGGGCGTGCCTTTTTGTGCTTTTTCTCCAAAGTGTACGCCTTCAGCAACCATTACTCGGCGAATTTCCGAATCGCACGTGAATTTCCATGAGACAATTGGACACTCAATTAATATTAATTTCTTTTCAGAAGATATCTTTTGCTGCTCTGAGCAGTATTATATGTGGCGGAAAAGCAAATATTTCGGCTTTGATCGGACGGCGGACGAAATTATGGAAAATGGGGAGGCAAAAGTCATAAAACACTTGGGACACGCGGACTCTCTGCGGAACAAACGGCGGATGGGGATGGAGCCGAATTCGAGGGAGTTCGACCACGACGAGTGGAGGGAGGCCAAGGAGGAGGTGGAGGGGAAGGAGGGTAGTAATGGTGGGCCATGGAACGACAGATAATGCTCACTGCACTCCGAGCCAAATTCACGCAAAACCCCGAACTCGGCAGAATGCTCGTCGGGACGGAAGACGCACTTTTGGTTGAGGCGAGCCCAACCGACAAATATTGGGGTGAAATGGCCGGGGAGGGGGGGGGGGGGGAATGAGTGAATGGGGGCATCTTTTTAATCAGAAAAACAAGTGCCTTTTTTTGGTTTTTTTCGGTGGAAGGGTTCCCCTCTCCCCTCTGGTTTCAAACAGAGTCCGTATTTAACCTTTGATGCTGCAGGCATTGGCTGTGCGATGGACTCGGAGGAAATTGCGAAGCCCACCCAATGGCAGGGCCTAAATCGGATGGGCAATTTGCTAGAGACACTGAGACAGGAAATCCGATGGGGCGGACAAAAGTTGGACGAGCCGAAGAGAAAGAAAAACGGAGTACTGACAGTGCGAACTAACAAATACTCCTTTTGAATTTGAATTTAAGCCTTAACACATCAGTGGGATTCTGTGCTTTCATTTAATTTTTCACTTTTATGTACAATTCAATCAAATTTTGGCTTTATTTTTGTGCAATCGTTTGACTTTTCGAAATTCTTTTTTATTTGTCCGATTTTATTCTGCAGCATTTCCAATTGTTTTTTTTCCACAGAATCAAATTGAAAGATGAAAAAGACAAAAGCAAACAACAAAATGAAAAAACAACGGATAAAAGCGACGAAAAAACTCACCAAAATGGGCAAAAAGGGAAAACTTCGACGGAATGTCCGCGACCAAATGGGCGAAGTGCAGAGGAAAAAAATGCTACCAAAAGAGAAACGAATGGAACAGGTGACATATTCACACAAAGCCCGCTTCTTTTCATCGAAATTCGCATTTCAGATAAAAAAGGATTGGCTCTTAGAGAGAAAAGTCCGCGAGAGGGAACAGAACCCATCGTCAGCAGAATCGGACGGAGAAACTGAAGAACTCCCTAAGAGAAGGCGAAAGTCGCGCAAAAACCGAAAAAGTGCGAAAGAATGACGCGGGACGAAAGATTTGCAATTTGTATATTCCTCAGATAATGGGGAAGATGGAGAACGGATGGAACAAGACGGAGACATGGAGGAGCAAATGCGTTCATTCATGGCCGCATTTGTGGAGGATGAGCTTTTGCCGGTGAAAGTTGCCGGAAGATTGGTGAAGAGAGTCAAAATCCGAGAGGACAAAGACGACGAGACGGAACAGAAGCCGGACTTGGACACTCAGCAGCGGGAACTGAACAACAGCGACGGAACGGAAGGCACGCAATTGGCCGACAAACGTCAAACCACGGCGGCCGAAAGCGAAGCGATGTTGGCGGCGATGGCCGGAGCGATTGTTGCCGAACCCCAGCAGAATGTACCTCCATTTGGGCTCTTCTCGGGGTCATTATTCCCTCTCTCCTCAGATTGCAAAGTTTCGTTTGCTCCTTCAAATGGCCTCGGGTGATGACGAACTTTCGCCGTCGGTGCGCGAACATTCGCAGAAATTGGCGGTCGCTTCGCTGACCGAACTTTTCGTTAATGTGTTGCCCGGGTACGAAATTCGACCGCTGACGGACTCAGAAAAGACGCAAAAAATGAAAAAGGAAACCAAAAGGTAAGGGAAATTTTGGTGAGATATTTTCGTTCCCTTTTTCTTTTGGGCTGGCCGAATACGAACACGCCCTGCTCAATTACTATTTGAAATTCCTTCGTTTGCTCGAGAAAAATGCGAACAGTCAGTCTTTATAAGCCATTCATTCATTTTGGTTGACTTTTTCCAGAGATTCTTCAGAAGGGCAAAAGGCATTCATTGGCTGAGGAAGCGCCGACTTTTTCCACCCAATTTTCTTTTATTTGCGTCCGATGTTTGTGCCGACTCATTGGCAAATGTTCACATTTTAATTTCGCCAAGAATGTCATCACTTGCTTGGTCCGGCTTAGCACAACGCCGTGGAAAAAGGCAATTAAACAATGAATGAATTGGCGGGGAGGGGGGGGGTGGAAGAATTCGTCCAATCGCTGTTTTTGCCGCCATTTTAGATGTCGGAGGAGATTTGTGCGACCATTTCTGAGGTGTTCAGGGCCGATTTTCAACTGCAAATTTCTGCCCATGGGACGAATTCAATTGCTCTTTTGGTTAACAAAAAGGCTGCTTCCGTGCCGGCGGCACTTCTCGCAACTTTTTTGGCACTGAATATAACGGTGAGCGGGAAAACCATTTTCAAGTTACACGTTTTTATTATTTCTGTTTTAAGGAAAATGAAGCGAATATAACTGAGAAGAAAAATCAGAGGCAAATAGGAGGAAAATGGAAATCGAAACGATCGAAAAAGGCAATTTTATGGACAAAAAAAGAGTAAACAACAAATGATTTTCAGTACGACAAGCAAATCGGAAAGATTGATGCGGAACTGAAAGAAGCGATTGAGACCGAAGCGAAGTCGACGAAAACGCAATTGGTAAAAAGACGAGACGATTGACCATGGATTGGCATAAATCACCAATTTCACCACCCTTAGGCCACTCAAACGATCAAAAATGTCTTCTTGACATATTGTCGTGTTCTGAAGCGAATGCCTGCCACCGCTTTGCTTCGCCCCGTCTTGGCCGGCTTGTCGAAGTTTGTCCATTTGATTAATGCAGAACTGCATGAGGATTTGGCACGTCATCTCGCCAATTTGGTCCATCAGAAGGTCGTCCAATGGGCTTCCGTTTCTTCACCCCCCCCCCTCCATTTCGTTTAGCAATTCGGCTTCTCCGATGTTTTGCATTGTGTTCACACCGCTGCCGTCGTTTTGGAGGGCGATGGCCGTCTATTGGGCGTCGATCTGCTCAGTTTTTATCGGGCTATATTTGGCGCTTTGCCGAATGTCTGTTTCCAACCCGAGCAAAGTGCGTTTTCAGTTGTAAATGCATTTGTTCGTCTTGCCATCGTTTCGTTGTCCAATCCTTCGCTTTTCAGCACTATTTACGGACCTTTCGCTGCTTTCTAAATCGCTGCATTTGCTCTTCGTCCGCCGTCGTAAGTCGGCCGTTTCGCCCGCGCGTGTCGCCGCCTTTGCCAAGCGATTGGCCCTTCTCGCGCTGCCCCTTCAGTCCCATGCCCAGGCCGTCCTTCTGCTGGCCCTCCGTCGTCTTTTGCTCGTACATTTTTCACAATTCTATCCGTTTTTCACTCTTTTTCACTGTCAGGCTCATCCCTCGCTTTCTTTTTTGGTTCATATCGATGAGGAGGCTCCGTTTGCGAGTGGTCGCTTTCTGCCCGACTCGGCTGACCCAGACCACGCCAATGCCATGGCCACAAATTTGCATTTGGAATTGAAACTGTTTGCAAAAGTTGGACAGAAATTAGCACATGTTCACCAATATCAAAAGCCCACTTAAGCATCCCAACGCTTTGGTCCGTTCCGTTGCGATGAATCTCCTAAACGGAATGCCAAGCACAGGGAAATTTCACTTAGAAGCGAAATGGACGACAATGTGAGGGAAAATAAGTGGGTAAAGCAATTGCCAATGAATGCTTTCTTTTCAGAGAACCGTCCGATTGTCAGCTGATGGACGACCCAATGGTTGAAGACAAAAGAGCGCCCTTTCTCGGGAGGATTTTGCAGTTTTGCGAAGTAAGTTAATTCACAAATGAATTCACGCGTTTTCCTTCCCGGGATTAAATTTTTAATTATAGGAAAATAAGCGGAAGTACTGCTCCACGACGCTTTGTTCCACACTCTGTGACTTTGTATTGTCAGCTGCCAAGCAATAATTCTTTTTTTTGTTGACAAATTTACTTTTTAATTATTAAAAATAAATACTAACATAGTCAACTCGTATCAGAAAATCACAGTTTTTATTAGAAAAGGGCACTTGCACAAATTTCTTAAGCCACGGCGATTTGATGATTAGGGAGGGAGTGAGTATTTGTGTTGGATAACATCGCCAATTGTGTCGACTGGGAATGACTTGCAGTCGGGCAATGCACGGACATTCTCGATGTAATAAGCAAAGTCTTGACCAGCCATTCCATAGGCAATCGAATCGTGGGGTGAAATGCCTCGGGAGTTCAGATGCTGCCTGAGATACAGCTTGAAATTCTCGTGGATTTTTAGCAAGATATCCTGAAAATATGTCGCCTCATACAGTAGTATTCTTTAGAAGATACCGTCGTCAGTTCGGCTGGCATAACGGCGGAGTAACTGCTGTAAAATTTGCCAATTTGCATGACAATTTGTTGAAATGCCGCCGTGGGCACTTTGCCTTCCAATTTCCACTGAAACATTGTAATTGTTTCTGTTTTTTTCTCGAAAATAACCTCCTCCAATGCCCCTATCAGTTCTCTGTCCATCAGTCCCAACATTTTGCCCTTTATTTCGCCCTCGTGGTCTTCAAAATCGCGTTGTGTTTGGTCAAAGTATCGTAGGAGTGTGTGTCTGTCGGATGGCAATTGATTCAAAAATGTTTGGCGAAGTGCTGGGATGAATTGGGCGATGAATTGCAGCGAACGCAATGCCAATGCTTCGGATGTTCCATTTTGAGCGTAAGACCGATTTCTCCCAATTCACTCACCCAAATGCTTCACACTGATCATTTTCAGTCCGACCAATTGACGCGCACCCGCGCCCAAAATCAATTGGCAAGTGCGACTGTTAAACGCCTTCAAAATTTGGACAATGTCCATAGTCAGTTCCATGGAACATTGGGGGAACAGAAAAAGCAAGTCGCTGTACTGGGCCAACACGCGGAGAAGCGAAGTCGCAGAGCTTAAAAGGGGGGGGGGGGGGAAAGTGATGGCACGAGAAAATGGACACAAAAAAGACAACAGATCGACAAGGGTGGGATTAAAACGGACCCGACAACGATGAAGCGTTTGCTGCCGCCAAGGACCAAATAGTCGCGGTTCCCTTCTCTCTCGTCATCATCGTCCTCGTGCTCATCCTCCACATTTTCCTCCACGTCACTCAATGCACCGCTTAGTCGGAATTTGTCGACAATTCTCTGGTAAACGTAGGGAATTCGATTCGGCTGCCACGGCTCAGTGTCAATTCGTTCACTTAACGGTGCAAAAAAGGTTGGATTGATTAAAAATGTGTGTGCGAAGTCACTTGAAGAAACGCCGTTTTGCCTCTGAGAATTTGCTGATGAATTTGGCCGTCTGAATGGACCGAATGCGTCGCTTCGTATCATTGAGCCTTTCCCCGTCCCTCACTTGTTGATGAATAGTCGCAAAAACGGGCGATCGGTGAGTGCCGTTACCGTCCGCCGAGAATGACCCACCATCTTTGCCTTCGGCTGCAATTTTATTCCAACGCTCTACGGCATCGGTGGCCAATTGGCATATTTTGTGGAAATGCTTGGGTCGGCAATGTTTCAACACGGTGTCCTTTGAAAGCGGAAGAATAACAGGAATATTTGGGTTTATTTTCAGCCCACTTTGTATCGTGCCGAAATGAGTTTTGCCACTCTTTCTTCGCTGATCTGAATGGCATGACTGATCAGAAGAGGGATTGCGATTCGCAGCTGGGAAATGTCACGGCACGGCAGCGCCAAACCCCCCAAAGTTGGACACTTTTGTCGTGTTCGATCACTTTGAACGCTTTGCTGGCGATCTGTTGTCAAAATCAGAATCCGTCGGTCAGCCCCTCTTTACCCTTTGCGTCGTCCGCTGCTCTTTGCCCTCCTATCTGTTCGGTGTTGCCCTCCTTTTGCTCACATTGCGTGATCCAATGGGTTTCTTCAGTCTGGTCGATTTGGTTGGGTGCACTTGTCGAAGTACAAATGGAATCACGGCGACGTATGACCCTCTGTCTGTAATGATTTATAAAAAGCATTTGGGGGGGGGAGAGGCAACTAACGGATTCAGAACTTCGGTGGACGACCGAACACGCGGCAGGGCTTTTTTAGCAGAAGCGGTGGAACCACCGTCATCAAATTGGTCAGCAGCCAAAGCTACCAAATTCTGAATTGTCTAAACAAAAAAAATGGTCAACGGAAGGTAATGGGACTTTTTGACCCCCCCCCCCCCCGAAATTGGAAATGGCCCACCAAAACACTGTGACACAAAATGGTCAGAGAATGAAGGACAGCGAGCAAAGTCAGTTCCCAATGCTCATCTGAGAGGAGTTCAATTTGCTCGGAAAAGGACGGCGGACCAATGCCAATGCCAACGGCGGAATTATTGTGGACATATTCGAGAAGACGACTCTTGACAACCTTAGAGGAGAGGGAAAGCAAATTGTGAACCCAAACAGAAACAGCATCAATTGGCTGGCCATGCCAATTGTCCCCCTATAGGAAAATGCTCTCCTTCAGTTTTACTTTTTGGGTGATACGCCTCGATCAATCCCCAGCCCGGACTTTGTCTTGGTCCTGTGTCGTCTCCCCCCCCCCCCATTTTCATATGATTGTGAGCCCAAGTCCCACTTGTCTGGTCGTGTTTTTCACTCCCTCCTCAATCTCTCCGCGCAGCACCAAAATGAAACGGAATTCGCCACACCGAAGCAGTGAACTGACCACCCGTCGCATTTCTTCCTGTCAATTGGGAAAAACAAAGGCCGATGCCCCGTAAAATCCGCCGATGGGCCACCGACTTCACGTTGTTTTCTGTCTTCCGTTTTCCTTTCTTCGATGGGCCACGCAAATTCCTTCTGAATGAGCGACAGAAACTCCTCCCGCAACACTTTGCCAATGGCAACGATAAGTTCGTCGAGTTGGCTGTCCAAATGGCGGAAACAATTGACGCCCAGCAAATCATTGGCAAGCACCTAAGCCGAGCATTAAATAATCAGAAAAAATGAATTCATCGGTCGCTTTTTGCCTCCTTAGCCATGTCTATGCATTCCAAAGCCCTGGGAATGTCGCCCTGACTCAGCAAAATTTGCACCGTCGTCTGAGCGTCACGCAAACAGGCGATTTCCTGAAAGAGAAAGTCAGAAAGGCGAGAGGAAACTTCCAAGCAGACGTTCAGTCGGGACAACATCCGTTGGCGGTTCGTCTTGGCCTGGTGAAGTGCCAAAATCCTCTCGGATCGTTCACACAATTCCCTTTTGCTTTTGCTCAGTCTGTCCCGTGCCATCAAAGTGCGTTCAATTGCCATTTCCAAGTCGGCTTTGAGTGCCCCGTATGAGTTGATGATCTTCCAAAAGTGTTCATTTTTGGCCTCCAGCTGTTGGTTGAGCAGCATTCCGACCGTATCATCAAAGTGCTCGAGGCGCATTTGGAGCCGATGGCATCCGCGGAACATTCGCCCGTGACAAGCCTCGGCAGCAGGAGCAATGCTCTGAGAGGAGCAAAAAAAAAAGAACATTGAAGGGTATACGACGGACTCACAATCCCCACCCAACCATATCATAAAAAACGATATTTGTATTTGTTTTCTAATTTTTTATAGGTTTTTTCATGTGAAAAATAAAATTTTTTGTTTTTTGAAAATTTGATTTTTGAAAATAAGGGTGAATTTTCTATTTTTTAAATATATTTTCGGAAGGCGAGGTGTGACCGGTGCACCCCAAAACGTCGTCGGCCGAAACGTCGTCGGAAGACTTTTTGAACCATAACTTTGTTCACTGTCAATCAAATTAAGAATTGTTGGTGTTGTTCGATAGCTCTATGTGTTTATTATTAATTTGCAAAATCTCAAAAATTTTCGTTAAGTTTCAAAAAAGTTATGGCCAGAAGGAACTCAAAACCCCAGTAATTCGAACTTTTTTTGCCCTGATTTTTTTGTGCATAAATAAAAATTTTTGAAAATTTGCAGGCTAATAGCATTTTTCGAATGCTTTCGAATAATACCAAGAATGTTTAATTTGGTTGAGAAAGAAAAAAGTCATGGTCGAAAAATTCGTTCGACGACGTTTCGGCTGACGACGTTTTGTCCTACTCCGAGGGGTGACGAGCTGCTCTCGACTGACTGACCATTTGCACACTTTGCATCGAACTCAACGAGCCACAACTCGCGGGACGATAAAGTGAACCAATACCCACGGCCCCCCGTCTTTGCTCGGCCCCGGAAATGATTTTGTCGGCCTCCCCTTGACGGGGCTCAAGGAAAACTGCTTCAAAAGTAGCCGAGTCACGGTATGAAAAGGCGGAGGAGAAGAAAATCTTAAAAGTGACCGATGGAGGGAAAGTCATAAGAATTTACCGAAGGGATTTCATCCGGTGCGATTTGCTCACCGATGAGATGGCCATTGCTCCGCTGAAGTGTTTTTCGCACTCGCAAATATTGGCGGTGTTTCTGAAATTAAACGAAAATGGCGACAATTACCAAATGCTTCTCGCCTTCGCTGTGTTGTCCAAATAATGCCGGAAATGCTCCAAGGAAATTTTGGGAATGGTCGGTGCTGAGCAAAGGGTTTTCTGTGGCACGAATTGCTCGCCCCAATGGCGAGTAAAGAAAGCCGCGACTTCGGCCTTTGACCGTTTGGTGTCAGAGAGAACAGAGGCCAAATTTTGGGTGAAGCTGAAGAAAAGTGTATGAGATGAATTTTTTTTAACAATTCAAAACATTTGATTCCGTTTGATAATTCGATTGAAATTTTAGCTGATTCGGAGCAGAATCTCCTTTATGTGTCCATGCATTGGCTGCTGTTTGTTTGTCCATCCATCTCAATTCGTCCCCCTTTCCCCACTTTAATCGACCATTTATTTATCCATCGGCCGCTTTTCGCCGGCGTTTCTTACACCGATTGGCTATTGGTCTGTTCAGACAGATAAACCACAAAAAACAAAAGCAGGGCGTCAGTTGGTTCAAAATGGCAGCAGATGGTCGGTCGGCTTTTTTGTGCTTTTCATTTGTTTTTTCACCATGTGCAAAAACACCTTTTTGTTAGCAAATTAAAAACATGAATTAACTATACTTAATTATAGAACTCGAGAACATCATCATCATCAACACAACAGAACACTCACTCATCACAATTGAACAGCCACAACTCTTTGACAAATGAACGAACGGAATGAGAAAAGTGGGACTAATTAGAGAAAAGGGCAAACGACTTGGACTTGATGAGGCGAAGGAATGAATGCCAAAGAAAACCGGACATTTTCTCAAAAATAGTGAGTGAATAACAGCCGAAATTTACAGATAAAGAAATTATAATTAATTAAATTTACAATTCTTTTCATTATTCTTAAAAATATTATTTATTCGTTTAAGGAGCTTAACATGGAATACGAAAGAGAGGAACAACACCCGTTTAAGAAAGCGATGTGTGGGAAAGGAATCCGCGAATGGGCCTTTTGGTTTATCGTCACTTTTTTGGCATGTCTCACTATTAAAGATGTGGTGAATTTGGTAAAAGATTATGGCAAAATAAAGCATTGTTTTCAAGAAAATTTTAGATCAGAGAATACGGAGAAAACCCAAAAAAATCGGATATGAATGGTAAGGACAAAAGTTGCCAACCCAGAAAACTCAATTTCCCGAATAATTGGCTACAGAAATTAATAGAATTAGTGAATCAGTTGCTACTCTCCATTAAAATGGTAAAAAGAAAGAAACATTTTTAGTGCGTTTCAACGACACAATGAAAGTGCCAAATATGACATTTTGTATGAGTCGTGCGCAGGCGTGGAGCCATTTCAAAGTGAATGCGTCAGAAGGCGAAAAAAAGTGGGACAAAAAAGTGAAAGTAAGCAAAAGAATGGAGTAAAATGTATAAATGCCAATCCTGGCAAGGAACAACTCGGAAAAATGATCGGACGCGAAGGGTTTTTGGCATTGCCATGGGAATTGGAAATGACGATGGAGACGTACAATTTGGTGATGGTAAAAAGACAATGCAAATTAACAACAATTGTCAAAGATAGCCATTCTGACGAGCATGGAAAGAGAGACAACAGCGAATGGCACTGCCAATTCAATTCACAAATTTCGAACCGAACAAAGGCTGGATGAAATCAGAAAACTGTCAAAGGTAACGCAAAGAGCAAACAGTCCGAAATTAAATAGGTAACTCAGTCAAATAACTTTGTCAGTTTTGGTTTGCTGAAATTGGGCAGAGAAACGTTACATTCGATGACTTTATGCAGAAAGTTGGAAAAGAGACATTGGTTGTTCTTTCAACAATTACAGCTTTATTTTCTGAGTTTGTAGCGAAATTCCATGCAACGCTTCCAGAGGACGAGTTACGACGAAGAAGAAGTGATCAAAACCCAAACAATGATCACTTGGCTTTCGCAAATGCAACTTTGGTCAGTATCAAAGCAAAAAGGAAAACAAACAAACAAAAAAATCAGATTATTAAACAATTAATGATACTGCCTTCCAAACTTCAGTTTCCAGCCTGTTTTTGACATGGATAATTCCAAACCGATAACTGACCAAGGTCAGTTCTTCATGTTGGTTTTGAAACATAATGCTGACAAACTGAATGGACAACAAGTTGATTGCATGAGTGGTAATGTGTAAGAGGATGCAATAGAAATAAACAAATGGTTTTTGAGTGGATTTCCACGGAAGGCCAAGTTCAACGACACGGTTTATGGGAAGTAAGGGAATAACCAAAGACGGGTTTACGGATGAGGTTGTTACTGTCGATGGGAATTCAAAAAGTAAATGTAAACTCAAAAAAGCTATGCATTGGCATGATGCACGAAATAACTGTCGAAGTGAAGGCCCTTTACAAAATGTTGCCGAACGATGAGGAAGGAACTGCGTGCCGTGAATTAACTGCGAGTGTGGACAATCAGTGGGAGGGCCGGAACACCTTCAAACAGTTTCTGCAAAATCTCAGATACGACTGTCACCTTCGATGTCGAATGGAATTTATTCGTAATTTATGTCACTGTACGGGTCCAACACTGAGTTATCTGATCAAAGACGAAGACGAATTGGCCAAGTGGCCGCTTTGTGATTATTCAAAATGCGAAACTGAGTAAACTAAGAAAGCATTTGCTTAACTAACGCATTACTTCCGCAGAATCTCCGGACGCAATTACAGCGATGAAGAATGCATCAAAAACTGTTTCAGAGATTGCGAACAGATACGCTTCAGCGTAACACATGAAAAGAAGGGCAAAAGCTTACGACCAGGGAACTTTCTTAACACTCACTCATTACGGTGTTTTTATTGACTAAACAATTTCAGAACTGACAACCGTTGTCCTAAACTGGGGCTCTTTTGAGTATCTGACATTGGAACAGGATTGGGTTTGGTCTGTGACCACATTCATTTCGGCAATCGGGGGAAGCATCGGAATGTGGCTCGGACTGTCCATTTTGAGTTTGATCCAGGCAATTTTGGATTGTCATTGCTAAACACAAGATGAAGCCGTTCAGGGGAGCACTTATATGTACGGCTACGTAACGGACAATGTCATGAATAAGAAACGGCATTTGTCAATCCAACACAACACACGCAAAATGAGCAGCCAAAGCGAGGAGCATGAGAACAAACTGTCGGTGAACCCTTTGGCCAGTCCGTTCAAAAAGGCATATTCGGATAAAAAACACAATAATGGCAGTTTCCAGTCAATTCAGAACAGCGCAACAGCAGAATGAAATGCAGACGAACAAAACATTCGAAAGGCATTCCCCACCTGTTAATTGTGAAGGAAGAACACCCCGAAGAAGAAGCCACGGAAGGAGTGAGCAAAGACATGGCCAATGCCAAACAAATTGTAAGAAAACCAAAAAAAAATAATAATAAAACAAATAAATGCGAAAATATGGAAGAAAGCCGAAATGAAACAAAAGATTAAACAAAAGTTTATTGAAATTCCTTTATCATTGAAAGCTGACAGAAAAGCAATGCCGGAAATATCACCCACTTATTTTTTAACTAATTTTAACAGATAAAAAAAGAGGTTGTCTGTTGGCATTGCTTAAAAGTGAAAAATCAAAAAAAAGAGAGAGATTCAGATCAAAATCAATTGTTAAAGTTAAAGTGACAATGCCACACGCTTTTGAATGGTCCTTTTAATTGTGCAATTCTTTTTCCTCTTTGAGTGCCGGTGAATAAATAATGTATCTTCCGTTCTCTTTGTCACCAACATAATTTATGGCCATTTGTATGCCAATTTCGCTCGGATCGCTAAACGCAACGCGAGTCCGAGGCATTTCACTGGTGCCATTGAGAGAGAAAAGCCGACGGGACGAATCCAACAAAAAATTCGCAATTCCTTTGCGGCGAAGCCGGGAATGGACCCAAATGCGATCGATGCCAAGAAAAGAGCCTTTGAAACGCTGAAAAAATTCGTAGAGGCAAAGGAAAGGACAGAAAATGGACTTTTTGCTGTGGCATTAGCATCACTTCGCCCACAATGTCAACGAGGACAATGCCACAAATGAAAGGCGCCTCGGAGCCATTGGAATCTCTGACGAAAACCAAAGCTTTGCGTTTTCTGTCTCTGTCCCAAACAGAAATTTCAGACGAATAGCCAAGTTCTTCATTGACAATATTCTGAATTAAAATGGTGAAACGGACATGAACCAAAATATAAAACAGTTCTTCAAACTTAATTATTCTCGTTCATTGGGAAAAAACATAATTTTATTAAGAATCTAACGAAGTTAAATTGGATTTCATAAATTTTCAGAAATTTAGGTTGTTTTGATGAGAAACCTGTTAATAAATTGGTGCAAATTTTTAAATATTCCCGTCGGCGTCTATCTGCACCGGCGAATCCAAAACTCCTAAGCGTGCCACAAGAAATGGCAAAAGTCAACAGAAAATTTTGTTATTTTTTCTATTTCATAAAAAAAATGTTTCCTCTGGGGAAGAACAAATAATCTGATTGTAAGCTAAAAATAATCCTAAAAAAGAATTCCCGAGAAGCGAATTGCCTATCCAAGCCTTATAAAAACAAAACATACGCTTATAACGGACTCCATCTTTCTTCTGAGTGTTGAGGTGGAGAAGGCATCAACCAAAAAGAGACATCCGCCGATTGGAATTTCCACGTGCTCAGTGAAAAGAACTCTTAATTTAACAACAAAAAAAATATTGAAATGCTAATATTGTTTTTGATTTTTAAAAAACATTTCAAGACGGGAATGAAAACTCACTCTTTCCAAGCAGAAAGTTGGCTGATTGAAACTTGGAAACTCCTCGTTTCTGTAAAGCGGTGATGAAACAGAGCGTGTTGTTCAACATCCTTCGGGTCATTCAAACTGTACACCATGCCGCACTGAAACAATTCAAAAACTCATATTCAAATATGATTATATAATCACTTTTATGCATTGTTCAAGACCAATTTTCTTTTGTCCTGCATCAATTATCATTTGTCGAGATTGTGCACAATTGCCATTTCCGATGACTTTAAATCGAGGCCGTCTTCTTGGCGTTGATTTTGATCGAACTTTGTTCGCTTTATTGGATGTGCCGATGGATGAAGCCCTCGGGGTTATGAAGAAGTCTTTAAGAAAAGATTGCATTAGCAAATTAGGATTTATCCCATTTTCCAGGTTCCTAAAATTTTTCATATGTTTCAGGGAACATTCCAGGAAAAAAATGGATTTCCATATGATTTTAAGCTCTATCGATGAATTTTATGTAATTTCCAAATGATTTTCTTTTTTTGTGATTTTTGAATTTTTTTTTTTTTTTTGAATTTGATTTATAGAATAGTTTGGAGTTAAAGTGCGTGTTTTTAATTGTCCTTTTTTGGTCACGTGATTGATTGTCGTCAATTGTCACTCACCTTTCTTTACCTTTGTTAAAATTTTAGAAAAGAAGTCTCTTTAAAGAATTGTATTTACGTCGAATTAGTACATTAAATGATTTTATATAATTTTATGATACTAAATTACACTAACAGTTTAGGAATTAAAATGAGTTTTATGCAATTGTACACCGTTTGGCTTACATTATTTTCCATCTCATTTACTTTTTTGCCACTGTAAATGCATTTTTTATATATATCTCATATTTTTTTTAAAATTTAGTTTCGTGGTATCCGACTGGAAAAAGCGTGGATCAGCCGATGGGTTTTCATCTGTCAATTTTGTTTTGCCAGTTTTTATGTGGGTTTATTTTTTTTCTTTGTAATTTACCAATTGTGCCCCTCCTTCCCTTTCGGGAAATTTGTCTAAAAAATTCTTTAGGATATATTATGTATATAGATTTTCGGGGACAATTTGAATGTGACTTTCATTTATGAAAATTCGACAAAAAGGGGGGGGGGGGACGAACGCACCACCGGCACTTTTACCTTTTTGTTTTTCCTCTTTAGGATGAGTTGTTGGTTCAAACATGGCTATCTCACCAATGACAATTTGAATATGCTTATAAATGGTATCAACTTGTGCTTATTTGCCTTTTACATTGCGGCCTTTGCCTTTTATCAGCCAAAAAGGGTAGGCGATAAAACAGAGTTGGGGACGGGACGAAATCTCGCCGCCGGAATCTCGCCGGCCAAAATCTCGCCGCAGAAATTTCAAAAAAAAATTTCAAACAGGAATTTTTCAAGGATAAAATTTTAGAAATTTTTTTTTATAAGAAAATTCCAAAAAAAAAAACTATTTGCTAAGTTTTTTTGAAAATTTTTCAAAAAAACAGTAAATTTTCATAAAATTTCAAAAAAAAATTGCTGAAAAATTTTTCAACAATTTTTTTCTTTAAATTTTCTTATAAAAAAATTTTCTAAGAATTTTTTCCTTGAAAATTTTCTAAGTTTGAAATTTTTTTTTTGAAATTTCTGCGGCGAGATTTCAGCCGGCGAGATTTCGGCGGCGATATTTTGTCTCGGCGAGATTTTGGGGTGCACCCAACAGAGTTACACTAAACTGGAAATTATTATATTTTTCAAGAGAAAATGAGAATTTGAAAAATTAAGTTTTGTTTAAATTCGGGATTCGAAATTACCGGGTTAAATGTCAGAATTTGTGATTAGCGAGTCCGAAAACCATTTGGAAATGTTTCACAACTTTAAAAATAAAAGTAATTGGGCATAACTTAACATTACCGTTTATACAGTTAATGGATTTCACAAAACAAGAAATAAAGGCACAAATTTATTAAAATTATTTCCTCAACAATTCTTCCTTTGGTTCTGATAGGCGCCGCCAGAGAAAATTTCAAAATTTTTGACGAATATTGTAACAGATTTTGCCCAAAAAATACCTGAACTATTTTAATTTATGGTGGAATTTGTTATGCTTTCAAAAATAATAAAACAAAGGACAAATCATTTAAAATGGATCTTTTAGAAATATTTGTGTGTTCAACTGACTTCTCTGGTCATTGCCCTCTTTACTTTGTTCTCTTATGTGAACAATAAACCAGCCGAGGCCCAGCCCGACTCAATGGGATCAATTGCAGCAGCAGCTCAAGTAGCATCATTAGCAGGTGGGGGAGGGAAAGGGGTAATGCCACGGGGCATTAATTGCAGTAAAAGAGCACATATCCATTAATTCTTTTCAGGAAATGTCTATGATTTGGTCAGTTTCGTCTTTTCCTTCGGTTGTCTCTCTCTATTCGGTATTTCATTTAAGAAAAGGGCCATTTTCGACTTGAAAACGACCGAATATATCCCCGCCTCAATTCAATTCGGCCTCTTTGCTCTTACCATTCAGTGGTCCATTTTTGCACTTATTGTCGGCAATTCTTATATGCTGGTGAGTTTCGAAGCTCTCATTGTCTTTCTTTTGCAAAAATGCCCTTTTAAGGTTGCCAATTTGGCTGGTTTGGCAGTTAATCTCGCCACTTTGGCAACATTTGTTGCGTATCCACCCAAAACTTGGAAAGTGCCAATATTTGGTGTTGGTGGAGAAGAGAAAAAGCAGAAGTGATCGCTCAGAAGAAGTATTAGTATTAGTGCAATTCACGAGTATATGCCTAGAGATTGCCCAATTCAATGCCTCCGAAATAAACAACAAATAGTATTATTTTTGAAATGTTAATCATATTAATTGCTGCGCGTATCGATAAAAGAATAATTTTCTGTTTTGTTGATTATTTCCGCAATAATTTCGTCTTTTTTGCGTGTTCCATCGATTGTCAAAACGCCAAATTCCCCTCCGTTTTCTGATGGTAATTCTAAATCGTCCAATTGTGATGGTATCAAATTACACTTGGCGAAGTGATTGCTCCTTTCGGCTGTTCTTTTCCTCAAAATTTTTTCGGGGACTAAAAGTATAATTATCATTTTGTTTTTGCCGTTCGGTTGCTTCCGATCCAAGAGAAATGATCTGCCAGGGGTTAATTTGTGACAATTAAAACAAGAGGTTGATTGTAGGCAATGCTATAGATTATTGGTCCCGAAAAATTTTTTTAAATACAATTTAAGATAATTATTTTTAGGGGTAATCTGAGGCGCCGAGCACGAATCCGGTCTTATTTTGGCTCAGTCTCGAACCCGGACTCGAACAAAAGTTCGAGAATTCAATTTTTCGTACTTCGCAGTTTTAGTTCAAAACCCGGCTATATACGTGGAATCACGTCAATAAAAGATTATTTAAACCATTTTGAAGTAAAAATGTAAAGTTTGAAAAATTTTAAATTTTTGAACTATTATTCGAATCTGGGTCAGGGGTTCGAATTTGGTCGAAATTGATGTCAGAATCGGATCTCCGACCCTGAAAACCCCTAAACAACTTTGTTTCTAGAAAAAAAATTAAAATTTTTCAAAAAAAGGGTGCGTGGTACCATCCACAGTATTAAGAAATGTTCGAATCCGGGTTTGGGGTTCGAGACTGAGACAAAATAAGGCCGGATTCGTGCTCGGCGCCTAAGATTACCCCTAAAAATAATTTTCTCAAATTTTATTAAAAAAAATTTTCGGGACCAATAATCTATAGCATTGCCTTAATTTGTACTTGCCGGTATTTTCTCTTAAGCGCTGAGCAGGCGACGACGAATCTTTCGGCTTTTTCTCCGTTCGCCCAAATTTCAGAAACCGTTTCCAACCATGGCATCCGATCGACATCTTAATGAAACACCTAATTAAAAATGTTAATTAGTCCATGAATCGGTTAATTTTAAACTCCCCCCATTCGTTTTTCTGTAAGTAAATTCGGACCGGAGAGTGCCTCCCCTCTGCTCATTTTCGCTTTGTTTTCCTCCGTATGAAAATCGTCCGCATCGACGAAAGTGTAAGCAATTTTTTCGGCCAATTCCTTTCCGATTGTGCTTTTCCCACTCCCACAAACACCGCCAATGATTAGAACAGAAGGGAGAACCATTCGACGAGAAACAGAATAAACTGATAAATGAGCACTAATTGTAAGTGGAATAACTAATAAATACCAACACAATCGCAAAAACCGAAGCCACACAATGGAAAAAGACCGACCTATGCGAACAAAAGTGAGAAGTGTTGAATGAAGATTACTGTGATTAACAAAGAGGAATTTATCAATTCATGCAAAATTATTAAACGGAGATAATCAAGTTAAACATGGCAATTTCAATCCTCATCTTCAGAACTATCGCCCGTAAAAGCGAAAGGTTTAAATCCCTCTTTAAGTGCTATTGTCAGCTTCTCTTCTTCCTTTTTGCCTAGCGAACAGTTCCTCCAATCCACCTTTTCTTCACAGTCCAAAAGGGCCTTGTTGGCAAAAACCTGAGCCATAAAAAATATGTTTAGATATTTCTCTGGTTTTTACCTCTCTCCCAAATTGGAGGGGAAACTGTGCCATTGAACGGCTCAACATTTTGCTGCCGTCGGGAAATTCGGCATAAAAATAGGGAGAACCCTCTCCGACGAGGTCCCAAAGCTGTAAAATGGAAAAGAGTAACAGTATTTTATGGCTCGTAGTATCATTTTGTTTCTTTCGACTTTGGGTTTGGTTTAACACTCGGACACAAATAAAACTCACATTGTCTTCATCCTTTAAAAATGAAAATTCAATGTTCTTGAGACGTGCCAAATTGAGAAACGTACTGCGCAATGCTTTGCTTTTTGTTTTTGGAATTGGAACAAATTGAAATTGGAGATGCTAAAGGGAAAAATGAGAGAAAATGACGGGCAGAAATCTTCACATCCCTGGCGAGCCATCCCACGCGGAAAACAGGGCCCGTACCAAAAGAACGAGGTAATGTTACCCGGGTAGACTTACCCGGGTAACTTAACCCGGTTAACTCACCCTCAGCTGCGGGTTAACCCGTACTAAATGAATGTTACCGGGTTCTCGCTGGGCTCACCCGCAGCTGCGGGTTTGGCTACCCGTTACCCGTTTCTTTTAGTATCACTATGATGAAATTGCCTTACAAAAAGAGATGTTTGACTTTTCTAATCATAACTCTTTCAATACTTAATTAAATTCTATGAAATTTTATAGAATTAGTGAGGAAACTTAGAGCTATCGAATTATACTAAGTTGTTTAATTATATTACTTATAAAGAAAGTTATTAAACGTTAAACATAGTGAATTTTTGTGGGTATTTCATGTTCCAAAGGGCGAATATTTTTTCAAAAAAAGGAGAATAACTTTGTCTAGAATCGAATAATCATAATTTTGAACCGGTAAAAGTAAAATAGACAAGAAACCGACAAAAAAAATTAGTAAAAATTTACAAAATTTTTGACGATACTCTAGCTCAGTGAAATCCAAAAAATTTTTTAACCAAAATTATATCATTGGATAGAGCAGACTTTTTAGTACAATTTAGCAAAAGGAAATTTTTTAATGTCATCTTTTTAAATTTTTTCGGAATTTTTTAAAAAACATGCTCATATTGTTACCCTGGTATGGGTCAGGGTAGAAAAGTTACCCGCAGCTGAGGGTAGGGTTACCAGTTACTCGATTCTTTTAGTGCGGGTTAAAAAGTTACCCGCAGCTGAGGGTAAGTTAACCGGGTTAAGTTACCCTCAACTAAGGGTAGTTCTTTTAGTGCGGGTAACGGGTAGGTCTACCCGCAGCTGAGGGTAGGTTAACCCCTACCTCATTCTTTTGGTACGGGCCCAGAAGAGGGAGGGAAAGTGTGCTAATGGACGAGTGCCGAACCCACCTCTGTTTTGTAATTGCGTTCAAAAATGCACAACACTTCCTCGTTCCGATCACAAAACAAGCTGAATTAATTGTTCGCATTAAATCAAAACACTCGACCAGGCAGTGCTTTTTCACCTGTAAGCGTCGCGGAATTTGAAAATTTCTTCCCTCACTTCGGCCGACGCGGCCACTAACGATTGGACGTGGCCGATGCTCATGACGAGCAAATGGCGATCATTCAAAGGCCCTTTGGGCATTGCGGCGTAAGTGTGAGAAGCCACAGAAACAACTGATTGTGAAGAGAGAGACAAATTGGGAAACCCATGTCAAACGGCGGGAAACAAGGAGAAAATTGGTGAGTGAGGGAAACCATGCCAAAGGCAAGCCTTTTCGTAACAAATAGCACTCAAATTTTCCCGGCGGCGCCTATCGGCACCGCCGGACCTCAATTTTGCACTATTTTTACAAGTTTTTTGCCGTAAAACGGACAAATTGGGTAATTTTTAGTGAAAAAGAGGAGTTTTTGCCCAGAAGCGGGAAACAAAGTTTTTTATATTTGGTAAATAAAAAATGTCCAGTTGAAGAGCAAAAAAAAAAAAAAAGTCTCAGTTGAAAAGCGTGTTAAGACATTTGCGGCCCGACAAAAGCGGTCGGACATTTGCGGCCAACGGAACGCCAAATTACCACTTTTTAATTCCAAATGCGGCCCGGCTTTTCCGACCCCAACCAAAATAGGGTTATTTATCGAAAATCACTTTTCCTCTTAAAATTTACGCCGAACTTTATTCAATCTTATAATTCTTTTTCCAAAAGTGGACTTGTCAAACCCCCACAAGAGCTTGGAATTTGCTAATCAATCTATCAACACTTGCATCGGCCACCAGTTGATACTGTAGCGATCTGATATTCCCTAATAATGTTCATACTTTCTCCATCATTTTGGGACTTGTTTCGCTGATATTCTTTTCCTCCTCTTCGTTGCTTCCAGTTGGGTGGGGGTTAGGATTTTTTTATGGAAGACTTGAATCAGCTTGTTAGGAAGAGCATAAAAATCGGTTAAATTGGATGGAAAATTGTTGGGAACGAAAAAGTTGAGCCGCAAATGTCCGATTTTCAGCAGGCCGCAAATGTCCGGACCGCAAATGTCATGCAACCGTTGAAAAGAAAAAATAAATAAATCAGGTCGGGCCCCCCCGAAAAAAATTTCTAGGTACGCCCCTGCCAAACGAAATGTGAAAACGGACTCACAATTCCTCCTCAACTGGTTTCACTCACTTAAATGCTTCTCTGCTTCCGCGTTGGACAGACAGAACCAACACGCCTTCGGGTCGAGCCGCGGCCTCCGCTGTCCGTCCGTTGGCCGTCCGCCTCCCCTCCGTCGCTTTCGACCTTCCCCGACGTCCGTTTGGTCTTCCTCCACCGTTTGCATATCGTAAAAGAATTGCACCGCCGCCCCTTCCGCGGCTTTTCGTCGTTCATTTTCCTCAGCCTTTTGCCGAAGATAATCCTAAAATATTTTACTTTAGAAAAGGCAATCCAAATTAAGAGAAAAGTTACCTGAAGGATTTCCATGTAAGGGAATTCCGAGCAGTTTTGGGGCTGAGAGACCAATTCGCCCCGGGGGAGGTTGCGCATCGGCACAATGCCAAAGGCGTAAAGCCACTTTTCCTTTTTCGCATTGTCCACCGGAGAAAGTCCGATGAATCGCGTGACGTGTTGTGCAGCTTCAAGCAGAACGCGGTGATTCCTTAACAAAAACCAACAGAATATTAAACAGAAAGAAGAAGCACCTGTAAGGCGAGCGTTCGTAATGGACTCCATGACCTTTTTTATCATTAAATAATGCAAATGAATAATTTGGCATTGAAAGTAACCGGAAAAATGGTAACGAGGTTTAAGCCCCGCCGCCAACCGCGAGATCAATTTGGACCCATTGGGCGGAGAAGTGGGCTGATTGGAGGAGTGTTTCCAAACCTGAAAATCACTTGGATTAGGTAACATATGAAGAAGGGAAGGCATAACATCGGCTGGCCAAACTGAGGTCAACAGCAAATCGACGCCGAGAAAGCCCGAATTGGCGGAGAGTGGCAAAAGTAAATCATCAACCGCTTTCTGGTCGAATTCAAATGGTTTCGTCTCGTCCTGCTGGTGTCCTCCAGGGCTTTCTTCAACGCCGGAGAAATAAGCGACAGAAATTCCGCTCGCTGTTGTCAAAATGCCTTTTCTACCCAAAAATGTGAGACTTTGGCAAAGCTCCGAACTTTCAGACGGAAAGTAAACGGTGGTGAACTGGCAAGAAGGACCTGCTTGGGAATCGGAAGCATTATCAAATTGGCAATTAACTCATTTAGAACGGCACATTAGGCACCCTGCTAATTGTAAGTACGCACACCGAGAATGTAAGTGGGCAGCGGCAGCTGCATCTCTCCCTCCAAAACGGATTTGTTCTGCTCGTCGTTCGGTCCGAAAAATTCGCCAACACAAAAAAGTGCATCGAAAGGGCCGCACTGAAAAAACAAACACATAGAAATGGATCAACTTCATAATAAAGCACTTTTTGGTCAACCGCTTTAACACGCGCTGAGAGTTGCGCAAACTTTCCATTGACATCGCCCGCACATAAAACTTTGATCGGCTTTTGATTTGTCTTCGTATTCATGCTTTAAAATTTTAGAATGACTAGCCAAAAAATTAAATAAAAACTAAGAATCAGTTGACGTTACAGCAAATAAAAAAATTGGCTACTTTTATTTTGGTAAAAAATTTTATTGTACGAATAAATTATTCATGATCATCGCGAATGATTCCCGGACACTCAAAATCAATCTCTTCTGAAGAAGAAAATGCGCATCCGCAATCTGAGAATGGGAGAAGCAAATTGGTGACAACCCATACACTCACACAGACAATAAAAGTGCACTTTCCGCATGTACGCAATGATTTTTGTCAAGCTAAAATGTTTCTTAAATTGACTTAACCGCAAAAGCCTCTGATTCATTGTCAGTACAATACACTAAACCACCCCCAGGAGAAGCAGAGAAAAACTAGAGTCCACAAAGGGGAAAACTATTTCATGCAATTTTGAATATTTCACTTTTCAGCCTCCCACGGGTTGCAATTGACAGAAAAGCACCGTATTGAATAATGGGAGAATGCCGTGCTAGACGAAGCCCAACAATATCTCCCACCTCTCTTCCAAGCGCCGATTGTCCAACTCGTTAAGATTCAGTGCCATCGGTGCCTCCTCCCCGTTGCCATATGTGTATCGCTCGACTTGGCCCTCCGCTCCTTCTGAAGGCTCTCGTTTTGTCCGTTTGTTTTCATCCACCGATTGGTTTGATTTGTCGACCACTTCCACCATGTCGACCAATTCATTATTGTTCGAATAAATCGGCCAAAACCAAAATTCGTCTGGAATTGTTTTGCCCATTCTGAACAAATCCAATGTTTCGCTTAACTCCCTCCCAATGCCCACCGCATGTCCATCTCTTGGCACGTCTTTCTCAGTTTTTGGATCTCCGAGATCAGTTGCTTCATTTCCATTGCTGCCCTTTTGCGTCTTCGGAAATCGATGGCCAATTCTTCCTTTAAAAATCGATTCCCCGCCCATCATTTTCCAATTCCGTCCCACCTCATTGTCCGCCTGTCGCTTCATTCGCTCCATGTGCGCTTCACACAAATCCCTCTGCTTCTCCTTTCGGTGCTCGTCCATCCCTACGCCCGACCGATCAATCCTGAGTTGGATCAGAATGGGCTCCTTCGTCCGACTGTCCATCTGCTGTTCGTCCGCTGCGCTCCTTCCCATACGCATGCCCTCTTTGTAGCCCATTTTGGCCAACAATTGAAAGCCTTTTGACTCCGCTCGGATCGGATTGTTTAGTCCCTCCATTAGTCTGTCCCTTTCAAGTTCGGCTTTTGACTTTGGCTTCTCCACCCGCTGTCTTTCAATCGCCTCTTCTCGGTTGGCATTAATTCGCAAAATTCGACGCCCCTCTCTTCCGGTGCCGACACCTTTAAGGGAATTATTTTACCAAAAATCAAATACCAACAATTTCATGGGTGAATGGGTCACAGCACCTGGCTTAACATCTTCCACTTTTGCCAAGAAAGCACTTGACATGTAATCCTCGTCATCACTCATTGTCAAATTAATTAAAAAATTAATTGTAAAATCATCTAAAATTTTACCAAATATTAACAAACGAAAGTCTCAGAGACAACGGAAGCAAATCCAATTGAATAATTTGCCATTTTTATGAATTATTAAGGGAAAAAGAGAATCTTGAAAGGAGCAGAATTCACAATATTTTCCACGTAAAATTCAATGTCAACGATCGACGTAGTCACAGTTTGCAAAATAAACAACACCAAAATTCGCCGTTCGATCCTTTTGAACACTAACCACCAGTCGTTGTCCGCTTTGAGATATAATTGCGCAAATTCACAGGTATTTGCTGCGAAACGGTCATAAGTCTCAAAAGCCAGCCTTAAAATTAAATGGAGCTGGAACCATAATTTTTTTAAATGGTTTGCAAAATTTCTCTATCAAATATTATCAAAAAACGATACGGGGTGGATTTAGTGCACCCAAACCGGAATCCCCATTTTTCTCATTCCGTCAAACTACCTGTGCATATTTATTGGGGGAATTTGTGTTGAAGAGGACGAATTTTGACTGGGAATGGCATAAGAAGGGAAACTTTTGCGCAGACTGAGACTGTCCGGGTTGAAGTAGATGAAGTGGTAAGGGATGTCCGAGTGAGGCAACAAAGGCACATCGACGCTCATTCGTGAGGTTATTTTAGCAATTTTTTCGTCGATGAAATCAGCGAGTCTTTCGGTGAAATGGGCAAATTTCTCCTCGGACATTTCATTTTCGTAAACCAAAAAACAAATGGTCGCCGATCTCACGCGATAAGCGACCTGAACGAAAAAGAATTTACTATAGAAAATAAAATGGTCAAAAACGAATAAATATGAACCCCCATACTTACAAGTTCATAAGCCGTAAGTGACGGGTTTTCAGCATCAGAATCACACAGAAACACTTTCGGAAAGAAATGTTCGCTAAGTTCGCCGTGGTAATCCATGAGCATTGACCCATCGACAAAGAAGCCATTACGAGCGGATTTTATGCTAGCCCTGGCTACCAAATTTTAGAGGGATTTACCAATTTTAGAAAAGAATTTATGAATTATAAATTAATCAATTTATTTACCTTCTAAAGGCGATTGAGGGCGATGGAGAAACTTCGTTTTGGACTGCCGAAGGAATTAAAGTATGGATGACAAAACGACAAAGAGTTGGCTTAAATGATTAAACAAGAATTAAAAAAAGAATTAAAAACAAACCAAATCTTTTTTTGCAACCGAAAATTGAACAAGTCTGAAAATCCAAAGTAAAAACAAATGAAGAAAAAGAAACCCACCTTTCTTGATAAAAGAACAAGCCTTTTTTGATGCAGTGAAATTCATTGATACAATTTGCGACCTGAACGGATTCAAACTAAAAACAAAGGTTTTCAGACACACCAAACAGTCGATTTCCAGAAAGTTGACATTGCCAATGGAAAGGAAATCCACTCCATTGAAGAGATCGACAAGGGGAATCTTAAACATTCAAACGATGCATTGTTTAATTAGTTTTTCAGTCTGAGATTTATTCTCTTTTGAAGTGAATAATTAATTAGTGAACTTGCCTTATTAACTCGATACAAATGCAAAAAAGGAGTAAAAAATCTGTCCAATATTTCTTTAAATTCATTCGATTCTGCACGGAAACGATATGAAAAATATCCATAATGAAGTTTATAGGCATTGTAAGCATTGAAAAGCAGGGAATTTATGGTGGGCAAATGCAAAAAGTAATCTTTCGCCGTACAATTCTTTCTAATGGTGAAATCTTATTAGTAATTGAAAATTAAGTAAATTACTTGTTGAACGAAGCACCGATAAGAAACTCTCCACCCTCCACAACCAAAACAACTTCTTTGGTATTTGTGGAAGTTACCTTAAGAGTTGGGAGCGCTTTTCACCTCCTCCACACTTTTTAAAAAGGTAACATTTATAATTATTTTGATCACATACGTATCGATAATCAAAATCGTGTTGAGCCGAAATGTTGCTTTCACAGTCTGACTTGCTGAACCCATCGGTAAAATTAACGACAGCCTCAGACATTCCAGTAAATTCAATTTGCTTAGAAATGCTTTCCTTTGCAGGATGAAAATACATGACCCTATAAAAATAACATTATAAGTTTTATTGAATTATATATATATATGCCTCCTATGTTCGCTTCCTTCTTTTCGTCCAGAAAATGGATGCGATATGAAAAAATATTCGCATAAATCCGTAAATTTGAGGTCGATTTTGCGTTGTTCATTTGTAGAAGGGCTGCTAAACGATTTACTGAAGAAAGGAGCACTTAGTGGAGAATATGAAAACATGTAACTGAAAAATAAAATAAGCAAAATAAAAACAGCAATAAGGTAAAGCAAAATGGTCACATATGGGAAAACCAGGGTTGCCAGATCTGAGGATTTATCCTCATTTTGTGGCTTTTTGATAGGTCAATGAGGATTTTTGTGGCTTTTTGAGAAATTTTGAGGATTTTTGAGGCTTTTGGGGAAAATCCTCAGAATCTTTTAAATTTTGATAAATTGGCATAATGTTTGGCAATTATTTAATTTGAATTTTGGTTTTTATAGAGTGTCAAACGGAAGGGTCCGTATCGTTTTGGCGCCGACGTTTTGGCGCCAGCCCAAGTTTTTGGGTTATAACTTTTTTTGTTGTTAACCAAATCCAGCAGTCTTGGTATCAATCGAAAGCTTAACATGTTTAGAAGATATTTCTAAGCTATTGCTTCGCGATTAGACAATTACCAAAAAAGTTATAACATGAAATTCCAAAAAAGTCGAAATTTTTGAGTTTTTTTCTTAATAACTTTTTTAGAAGCTAAAATTTTTGTTTGTTTTTTGTAAGGCTAATAGAGCTTCTGAAGGGCTTTCGAATTCTCAATTTTTCCTAAAAATCCTTTTTCTTTTTTTTTCAATTTTACTCAAAATTGCAAAATTTGGCCATTTTGTGGACAAATCTGTTATCAAATCACATTAAAAAGCATTTACTATGATTATTTTTTAGTCGTTTTCAGTTTTTTCGATACAACGTAATTATTAATTACACAAGAAAACATGTAAGATTATGAATCCTCCATCTCACCATTTTTGTAAAAAAATGCCATTTTTTACTTTTTTGTAGATTTTTACCTAGCAATTCTGGCTCTACTGCATTTTACGCGTCCAATCGACTTTTACGCGTCCAATCGACTTTTACGCGTCCAATCGACTTTTACGCGTCCAATCACAGTTTGCGCGTCCAATCAAAAGTTTACGCGTCCAATCACAGTTTACGCGTCCAATCAAAAGTTTACGCGTCCAATCAAAAATTTATGTGTCCAATCAATTATTATAAATTATTTAATTATTTAAAATATTGGCATTAAATGCTTAAATGTCAAAATGAAGACTTTGATTAATACAGCGAAAAGATGATTAGACAGGGTATTGAATACGTATTTCTTCGAGAATTTGCTGAAAAATTTTTTCGTTATTGTTAGATCTCCGAAACATATTGAAGTCATTTGTTGGCCAAATTGTTAATAAAAAATCACAAAAAATTTTGATATCAGAGGTTATCGAAACCAAAATAAGCACGCACAAATTAGTCTCTCTATTATTAAATTTTATAACAATTGATTGAATGCGTATATACCTATCGATACTTTGGTAATAAGTGATCAATGACGGATTACGTTTTTAATATTTAAATTATTATTTCTTTTTGCAATGGTTGGTACCTTATGTCAAAAGGATGTTCGAATTAGGAAAATTTTGATTGGACACATAAATTTTTGATTGGACGCGCAAACTGTGATTGGACGCGTAAACTTTTGATTGGACGCGTAAACTGTGATTGGACGCGTAAAAGTCGATTGGACGCGCAAACTGTGATTGGACGCGTAAAAGTCGATTGGACGCGTAAAATGCAGTAGAGCCGCAATTCTATATAATCCATCAAAGATGGATATGTCAGCGAGAGAATCTAATCCGAATGAAAGATTTTGTGAATTTCCTCAATCTACGGGTGTCATTCTTGAGCAGGACAGATTCCTTCCAATTGGTAAGAAAATGATTTAACAATGGTTTTTTGATTCCCATCCAATTTATCTGGTTACACGGTCTGATTATAATTTATATTTAGCAAATATTTCACGCATAATGAAAAGAGTTTTGCCAACGGAAGGTAAACTTTCGAAAGAAGCCAAAGAATGCGTTCAAGAATGTATTACTGAATTCATTTTGGTAAGAGTAAAAAACACAAAATTTTTTATCAAAATCCATTAATCATTTTTTAGTTTATTACATCCGAGGCTAGTGAAAGATGCTCATTGGTGAATTCTTACCACGAAAACAAGTTTACCCTTTTTTCAGGAAAAACGAAAAACAATTAGCGGTGAAGACTTGCTGTTGGCATTTCGAACTTTGGGTTTTGACGAATATTTGGAACCATTGGAAGAGTTTCTGAAAAAATATAGAGAAGGTATATAAACAGCTAGGCATCTATAAATATTTATACGGAGAAGTCACATTTTAGTTACGATATTGAAATTTATTTTGATCCTATAGTTGTTAGGGGTTAATATGAGTGAGCGTCTGGGGTTCAAATCCGCTTGGCTGTGGATTGTTTACCGTAATTTGAAAACATCTGCTAACCTACAGACTCCAAGCTCAGAAAAAAAAACATGGAAAGATCCGGGAAGAGATTTTATAAGCATGATTTTAGAAATTCAGGATGGTGTGCAGCTGCACCACTATATCTCTTTTTAATTACCCGTATCTAATTCATTTTTTATAGCAAACAAGTTACAAAGCTGTCAGACAACAACGTCGATCATGAATTCAGACAACCATTTGATTCAAACAATGAATCGTGGCGATGAAAGGTCCGCTGACATATATTTGGTAATATTTGCATATTCTTTATAATTTCCCTCACATAATTTTGTGAATTACCACAGTAATTCATCAACAATTTTTATTGCTACCGGAAAACACATTTTGTATTTAGCAAGAGCAAACGCTGATGATCACCTCAAGCCACCAACCCGTGCAATTGTTATATGATGGAGCCAATGGACAATACTTTATACCTGTTCAGAATGGGAATGACGGTTCTGTTTGTCATATTGCTCTGACCCCAACACAGTCAAAAGTAATTGAGAATCAAGATAAAACGTCTATTGGATAAGACTGTAGTTCGTTCCCCCTTTTTGAAAAAAAAAGAATCAAATCCACCTAAACAGTTTCAAATAGCATTTAATTATTTTTAAAAAGGTGGCTGGCTACTACAGTATCATCATAATTTTTTGTAACATTGGTACTTTCTCATTTAAATTTTCGAACAACAAAGCGGATTATTTATCCATTGGCGAATTACAAAAAGATGTACATGAAACTTTTTTAAATTATGTACTAAAACGTTAGATTTATTGTTTCAAAGAATTTCCCCAGTAACCGCATTATTAGTATAAACAATTTACTCACGATTTGATTACTTTGTTCCAGGATACTTTTACAGTTAAGGTTACGAACAATAGTAAGAGGCCTCGGACACCCCCTCCCTTCGGCACTACCGAACCCTCTGGTCCCCAGAAATTTTAATTCTGATAACCAATTTCAAAAAATCCAGTCCATGCACGGATTCAAGCCATGGCAAGCCTGGATGTTTCCTAGAGCTGTGTTTTTGTCAGGAAATCCAGGTCCAATATGGAACCAGGTTCAGATTCTTTTTTTTCAAATATTGAGCAATAATTTTCAGGGCAAGTCAAGTTTTCTTGATCTGCTCTGAAACTGTTCGAAAATCAGGGGCAAAATCGCTTTTTGTCACATAAATGTAAAAGTACCTATTTCAAGAGACAAGTGGCTAAACTGTTAAACAATCAAATAAAATCAATGTTCATTGGTTGATGATGCATTCGCTGCACCGTTAAAACGTGGCTTTTCCTTCAAAAGATAATTCGCGACAAATTCGATTGGGTCCGATGGTCGTTCTTTTGCAAGTGCTGAAATCAAAAAAGTTCAAATCGACTTTGTACGTTGTAAAAAGGTTTTATATTTCTCAGGGGGAGGTTCAAAAAAAAGTAATAGAAGCCGCTGATTGTGAGAGGAGAAATTTTAAATAATAAATAAATTATTTTTTGCCATAATTTTACAGGATTATAAAATTTTTTTGAAAAAGTGAGAATTGAAAGATAAAAACCCACCAGTGGAATATAGCTTTTATTTGTGTAAAGTATTCAGGAGAAGCAAAATTGTAAATGAATCAGATACCCTTCTACTCATTGTCAGACTAAAAATTTAACCCAAAATAAATGGGAAACGAACCACTCAAAGCTTGAAGTAAAATTGGCACAATGGTCATGTCCAAATATTGACGAGTCGGAAGGCTTTTAAGCGTCGATTGTCCTTTGTCCTCCTGCTTTAGTTTGAAAATTGTTTTAAGTTACATTGTTAATAATTTGCGCTCGTTTCAAAGACGCATATATAGAAATTATTAAAAAATAAGGGGAGGGGGGGGGGGCTGAAAAGGGAGGCGGAAGTATTAAAAATATTTTTAATTGTCTATAAATTGCAAACATCTAATTTAAAGCATATTAAATTGAAACAAGTTATGAATCGATTCAATTTTAACCATGCTTATTTTGCTAAACTCATTACAATTCATTCTTTATCAATGTCATACATTTGTATTGTCTATCATTACAATGCTCGGTCTGTTCAAAGACTTGAAATTTTATGAGTTAAACAGAATTAGACGGGACTCTTGATACTTCGGGCCCAACTAAGCTGGGTATTCAGGACTAAGTCCAAACAGAAACAAATACATGTTTAACTCTACGTTAAACCCACTAAGAATTGACGAAATAATAACATTGCCAGGCTTTTAAATTTCAAGAAAATATAAATTTTTAAGCACGAGAGTTGTTAAATTTACTAAATTTTAATGATTATATAACATTTGCATATTTTTTTTGTTTTTTTAATCCTTAATTTGGTGCCCAAACTTCATGTCGCCGCTGAAAAAGATGGCACCTTGCAAAGTTACCCGACATTTGAGTTAAGAAAACAATTTGTTGACATATTAGATAACCTTTTCAAAAATCCATTGAAGAAAAAACACCAGGTTTATAAATTTTAAACAGATTTGGACAAATATCGGGAAACGCTTTGCTACTTGCAAATCAACATCTAATAATCGTACTTGAGATGGTATCTATCACCTGTTGTTGCTGTTGTTCCTCTGGCTTCCCACCCTTTTGAATATCAGTTGGTTTTTCCGAAAAGTCCGTTGGTTTTGGGTCAACTGCAGCAATTCCCAGCTGGGCTTCGTCTGTGTGAACTTCTGCTTCAGCTGATTTGTCAGTTGAGTTATTTGCTTCTGGATATTAAAAAATTGAAAAATCAAATGAAGTAAAGAAACCGGTACTTTTCTAGTTTAACGGACAGATTTCACATAAATGTACTTATCTTATATTTAAATTTCGAACATTTAAAATCCGTTAAACTGAAAAAGTACCAACAAACCTTTCACATTTCCATCCTTGGCATTGTTTTCTCCCACCAATTCATTGTTGCTAATTTCGTTTGATTTTTCATCCAATTTTGTTTCTGATGAAGACATTCTTACTAAAAAAATATCGAAGAAATATTTATTAATTTGGCTTAATTGAAAAATTTTGCCAGTTATTATTGCGGATCATGAGTAATGCCGGATTATTTAGTTTGTTGCACCTTACTTCCCCTGGTTCAACAGAAGTAAGGGTCGATAATAAAGGGGGGGGGGATTAGGAAAAATCTGCAAAATTATATTAACATAACTTTTTTTGCTGATCAATAAAATTGAATGCGACGGGCAGAATGACCAAAATGTTGCTACAAAATGCAAAACCCCAGGTCAGGGCTGGAGCGCTTCTAGTCTTACATTCCTCAGCGCAGATCGTGACCATAATCCAAGGCTATTTTGTAGTAAATTGATCAGTTCATAAAAAGTTATGTTAAAATGAACTTATAGTAGTAAACATTGTTTGAACTCAAAATACTCCCCTAATTATGACGCAAATACATAAATTCAAAAGCAATAAACAAAACATAAATGACCGATGCTATTAAAGTCCTATATAATAAAGTTGAGTGTCTGTATGTACGGATTTTTGAATTTGTGTGGCGTTTTGTTATTATTTTGCGTTAAAAAATGATTTGAAAATGAAAATGTTTGGTTTTGAATTTTCGCATTTGTTTTTTTTTTTTGTAATAAAAAGATTGTAAAAAGAACACTTAATAAAGTCATTAGTTATTTTATCTGTTTTTTATGTTTATAGTTTATTGTTTTGTTATTAGCATATGAAAAGTTTTTGTTTATGTAAACGATTAAGGAAAAGAAAAATGTAGTTTTTTGTTTTACATTTTTCTACTTTTCGCATATGATTGTATGGTTGTTATTATTAGGCTTCGTTTGTTTGGTATTTTGTTTTGTATTCTTTGCATAATGGAAGAAGTTGAAGTTTATGTTTGTTTTCTATTTTCATGCATTGTTCTTTGTTGTTGTCTAATTTTTGTAATTTAGCCATTCTGCCGGTTCGGCAATATTTTTATTGCAATGACTGCCGGTCAGCCATAGTCATCATTCAACAGCATGCTCAGACTGAGTCTAAATGCTTCATGAAAGTTTGCTGAGATTACTTTGTTTGGGATTTTTTTCGCTTTGCTGTGTCTAATTAAGAATGTTAAATTTAGAAAAGAAATCCAATTGATGAAGAAAGAACTTTTTGCATGAAAACGTGTTGGATTACAATTGGATGTGATTTCATTCCGAAGTTTTGGAACCCATTCGACTTTTTGCTGACTTTCGAGGAATTCACCATTTCAACTTTGGACGGTCGATCTCTTGTAAGTGGGTTGGGAAGCGCTATTATGCGAATTGCTTAATATTTTAGCGAAATGTTTTAAGAAAATTTTAATGTGCGTCATGTTTTTGAAAAACATAGCGTTTGTTCTGTGACTTTGGTGAGTCATAATAATGTGTGTCATGTTTTTGATAAAACATTAGTGTTTGTTCTGTGATTTTAGTGTGTCACAATAATGTGCGTTATGTTTTAGATAAAACTTTAGTGATTGTTCTGTGACTTTGGTGAGTCACAATAATGTGTGTCATGTTTTTGATAAAACATTAGTGTTTGTTCTGTGATTTTAGTGTGTCACAATAATGTGCGTTATGTTTTAGATAAAACTTTAGTGATTGTTCTGTGACTTTGGTGAGTCACAATAATGTGAGTTATGATTTTGATAAAACTTTAGTGATTGTTCTGTGACTTTGGTGAGTCACAATAATGTGCGTTATGTTTTTGATAAAACTTTAATGATTGTTCTGTGACTTTGGTGAGTCACAATAATGTGCGTTATGTTTTTGATAAAACTTTAGTGATTGTTCTGTGACTTTGGTGAGTCACAATAATGTGCGTTATGTTTTTGATAAAACATTAGTGTTTGTTCAGTAATTAGCTAAATTTAATTATTTAAGCAGAGAATGTGCAATGGGTTTATTATTTGATCGCTCAAAAGAATGAAGAATTTTGTTATTGATTAACTGATCGTAAATCGTAAAATTTAAATAAAAAATCAATATTATTTTATGAATTATTCATCTGATTTTCATTTCAATACCTTCAATTTTTTGTTTTATTTTAAATTAATTAATTTTCAGATTTTATTATTATGGCTTCAATAAATGATTTAGATTATGTTCGAGATTATGACTATGTTTATGATTTAGATTTTGTTCAAGTTGAAGAATATGTTGAGATCATAGACCAAGACTTGTGGATGATGGTCCCAGTCAGGGATCACTGAATTTAGATGTTGAGGTTGCGGGGCCATCCCGTATGAGTGATAGTCAGTTTGAAGAACGGAGAATTGAGTATATGAGAAAAAGAGAGCGAGAGAGAATGAGAATGAGACGAGCTAATGAATCTCAAAGCCAAAAAGCTTTGCGTTTAGAACAGAATAGAAATAGAATTATGAGTCAAAGATCTGAAGAAAATGCATTAGAGCGACAGTTGCGCTTAGAACAAGATAGAATTAGACATAGAGTAATTAGACAAGGTGTAGTTAATGTTTACGCAGCAGGATCTCATGAGAATGCTAATGAACATAGACTTAGCCAAATGAATATGCGATGTGAATTTTGTGGTGCATTGCATTTTGTTGAAAGAAAATGAGTGGCCGAGGCAATTCTTTCAAGGATTGCTGCCACTATGGTAAAGTTTTTGTTCCCGAGATTCCTGAGCAGGATTTCCTGAGGAATTAAGGGATTTGTTCATGAAATTTGATGCGAGACATGAATTTTTTTGAAATATTAGACATTTGAATAGTAGTGTGTCGTTTGCTTCTATGAATCCGCTTGAGATATAGATATCCAATAACCGAGGTCCGTATTGCTTCGCATTTACGGTCAAGTTTATCATAAATGAATTTGGCTTTGAATCCAGAAGATGGCGATGATGCTTATGGGCAGATTTTCATCGTAGATACTGAGCATGCAATGAGAGCATGAGGCATGCCAATGTCGGTATTGACCCTCAATTGCTGAGAACTGCTTATGAAGTGATTAGAAATGTGAATCCATTTGCTGAAGCATATATGATGATGAAAGAAGAAGAAGACGAAGAAGTTGAAAGAGCAAGAAATGAGAACAGAGAGCCAGCCGAGATCAAGCTTTTGTTTGAGACCGGAAGGCAATTGGACAGACGTTTGGGGTACAATGTACCTCGAGCAATGAAGTTGCTGCAGTTTATGTACCTGGGGCTGACGGTGAAGTACCTAATGCCAAGATTGTGGTGAGAGAACGTGGAAAGGAATTGAAGATTTTGAAGAGTACAGATTCAATGGTGACTCCAATGACTTACCCGCTGTTTTATCCGCGTGGTACGCTTGGTTGGCACCCTGAAATGAAGCATAGAAATAGTAACAGAAGAGTAACGAGATTGCAATATGTGTGCTACACATTAGCAATTAGAGAAAGAGAGTTTAATCCGATTTTGTACGGGGGAAAGCTTTTTCAACAGTATTGTGTTGATGAATATGTTAAGATTGAAGGAGATAGAATGAATTGGATAAAGAGTAATCAGAAAAAGATTTTGGCTGATGCATATAAAAATGTTGATAATATGTTAATGAGAAGAGCACAAGAAAGAGGTTTGCCACTGGGAAGGAAGGTCATTCTTCCTCCAAGTATGACAAACAGTCCGAGATACGTTGAGAAGCATTTCCAAGATGCGATGGCCGTTGTTAGACGGTTTGGTAAACCAGATATGTTTTTGACTATGACATGTAACCCGCAATGGGAAGAGATTTCAGAGAATTTGTTTCATGAACAAAAGTCAAGTGATAGACCAGATTTGGTTGTCAGAGTTTTTAATTTAAAAGTTAAAGCTATTATGAATGAGATAGTCAAGAAAAAGGTTTTTGGCGAAGTGATTGCATGGATGTATCCGGTAGAGAACCAAGGACGGGGACTACCGCACATCCATTTGCTTTTGACATTAGCGGAGCAAGACAAATTGATTAATGGCGAAGATGTTGAAAAGAAAGGAATTAGTGCGAGAATACCGGACAAGGAATTAGAAGCTGAATTTTGATTTGGTGAAAAGGTTTATGATCCATGGCCCATGTGGTAATTTGAACCCAAATTGCCCATGCATGGAAGAGTTTGTTGACAAAATGGTATTAAAGGAAGGAAATGCTCTAAGGGATACCTAAAGCATTTCAAGAAGAGACAGTTGTTCTTGAAAATGGTTTGGCTTTGTATGCAAGACCAAATGATGGAAGAACAGTTCAAGTATTTGCAAATGGAAGAAGACATGAATTAGACAACAGATGGGTTGTCCCGCACAACCTGTACCTGTTGAAAATGTTCAAGTGCCACATTAATCTTGAAAAGGTTAATAGTGTTAGTTCAGTAAAGTATTTGCATAAGTATGTGCATAAGCCACCAGACAGAGCAAGATTGGAATTAGAAGAGAAAAATGATCATGATGAAGTTAAAGAGTTTATTGATGCGCGGTATGTTTGCCCGCAAGAAGCAGTTTGGAGAATTTTTGAATTGCCTATGTATGATAGAAGCCATTGTATTATGTCTTTGCCTGTACACCTGCAAGGTGAACATATTTGTTATTTTGACGAGAATATGGAAGAAGAAGAGATTCGTGAAAGAATAGCGAATGGTTCTGAGTTGATGGCTATTTTGAATTGAATAAGACAAATGTTTTGGCAAAGACTTTGTTTTATCACCAGATACCTGAAAAGTTTTGTTTTAAGAAAGGAAAATGGACAGAGAGAAAGACATATTTTAACACAATTGGCCGAATGGTGAAAGGTGTCACCGGCTGAGCCGGAACGATACCACCTGAGGCTGTTGTTGTTGAATGTGAAGGGAGCATGCTCCTATGATGATTTGAAATCAGTTATTGATATGAATGGCAATGCAAAAGTTTGTGAAACTTTTTCAGCCGCATGTTTAGAAAGAGGTTTGATTAGAAATGATGAAGAGTGGAAAAGAGCTTAGAAGAAGCAGAGAGTTTTGAGATGCCATGGAAATTGAGAGTTTTTTGCATTGATTTTAGTCCATTGCAACCGGCCAAACCGGAGGAGCTTTGGAATATGTTTAAAGACTCTTTGTCTGAAGATTTTTGCAGGAGTTTTAGAAAAGAATTGGCTTATGCTAAAGCTATAAAGAGAATTGCACTTAGCATTATGAAGGCTGGAAAAACGCTTGCCGATTTTCCAACCATGGAACAGATAAATGTTGATGATGATGTTGAGCAAGTATTTGATTTAGCCGAAGAATTGGATTTGGGACAAAGAAATTATGCTTTGATGTATGATGAACAGAGGAAGTTTGTGATGAAATTTTGCATAGATATGGAATCCTGTAAATGAACCCGCGTTCTACTTTCTTAGTGGACCGGGTGGAACTGGAAAGACGCATGTGAACAAGACAATTGTACATATGCTGAGAGGTCAGAAGAAGAAAGTTTGTACAATGGCTTTTACTGGCATTGCAGCAACTTTGCTGCCTGCTGGAAGAACATTGCACAATAGATTTGGACTTGACTTTGGATATGAGTAATTCGAGTATTAGTCCGAGATCAAAGGCATGGCAAGAATTGAAAGAACAGATTTGTTCATTTGTGATGAAGCGCCTATGATAAATAAGCGCGCAATGAGAACTTTGGATGAGAAATTGAAAGAGATAATGAATAATGGAATTGCATTTGGTGGCAAAGTTATGCTTTGGACGGGAGACTTTCGTCAAACCCTTCCAATTCAGAAACATGCCACGAGAGCTGAGATGGTTAATTCACCATAAAGAGAAGTGAGTATTGGAGATTAGCTAAAAGATAGATTGACAAAGAATATGAGAGCTCTTGCAACAGAGCAAGAATTTGCGAAAGATTTGTTAGAGATTGGAAGTGGAAAATGGAATAATGAAAATGATGAGATAATTTTGCCCGAGGATTGTATTAGCAATGGTGATTTAGCAGAAGAGATTTTTGGAAATTGTATTGTTCTGAGAATTGGAATGAAATGGCAAAAAGTGCCATTTTAGCACCGAAGAATGTTGATGTTAGTGAAATGAATAGAGTTTTGGAAATGTTGCCTGGAGAAGAAGTTGTGTACACGAGTATAGACTTAGCTCAAGATGAGAATAGACAAAGAGCAGATGATATTTGGATGAGTATTTGAATGCTTTAAACCCTTCGGGGTTTCCACGGCATAAGTTGAGACTTAAGAAAAATGCTATTGTTTTGTTAATGCGAATTTGAATATAGAAATGGGCCTTTGTAATGGTGCGAGAATGAAAGTTGAGCAAATGCAACCGAATTTGATTGTGTGTAATTTTGACTGGAGATAAGGCAGGTCAGACTGTGTACATTCCTCGGATCACGCTTTGCTGTTCTGAAGATTACCCTTTTGACCTGCACTAGGCACCAATTCCCGTTGGTGTTAGCTTTTGCAATGACAATTAATAAGGCCCAAGGCCAAGGTCAAACCCTTGAGCAAGTTGGATAGATTTGAGAAAGATGTGTTTAGCCATGGTCAATTGTATGTGGCTCTTTCGAGAGCAAGAGCTTGGAATAAGTTGAGAATTAGATTAGATGATAGTAATTTAGAGAGAAAGGTGAAGAATGTTGTTTACAGGGAGTTATTAGATAATAGCGATTAGATAATGTTTTAGATTAGAATTTGATTTATATTTGGTCATAGTATTAGAATTTGTTTTCTTCGACTAATTTGTTGTTCTTCTGATTGACCAAGACTGTACGAATACGCTTAAAGTAAGTCTTTTCTTTTAACTTCATAATTCTTTATTCAAAAATTATTGTTTACAACACATTCGTAATTCCTAGCGGTTGCGATGCGCCGAAGGCGCATTCAACCGCTAGTTTGATAAAAGTTTACAATTAGACTAATTTTGTCAATGAACCAGGGCCCTGCGGGCCCTGTGAAAGCGCCGGGGGCGCTTTCAACGCTGACTCTAGTGGGAGATATAATTTGGGGCGTGCAAAAAGCATTATTGGCCGCTAAGCGATCCTCATAGTTTAGGAATATGAGAATTTGGAAATGAACAAATAATTAATTTAAAAACGATATTGTTTTAAATTTAATTTAAATGCGATTTAAATGCAATTTTGAAAAGAAAAAAACAATATATTCAACATGGTAAATCTAATTCTTCTGCCTCATCATTCAAAATTTCATTTAGCGCCCTGCATTGTTTCCATTTACGTCGAAAAATTGTTCAGTAGGCGTAGACGCATTTAATGGCAATCCGAGTAATTCTTGAAAGACCACATTGTGGATATAGCAGTTATCGCCCATGCAGGTATTCGGTGAAAAAACACGAATGCCTTCCATTTGCGTAACCCTTGACATGGCGACGTAAACTTGACCATGTGTAAAACATTGCTTCCCACTAAGCACAAGACCCATCTTTTGAAGTGTCTGCCCTTGCGACTTAAATACGAAAATTTAAAAAAATAGAATGTACAACACCTTATTGACTGTCATAGCAAAGCATGGACGAACAGGGAATTGTATACGGCGGAAACGTAAGCCTCGATGATGACGCCCCTGCCCGTATTCAAACTTAACACGCGGAATGAGAAAGGCTTGTCCTTCGCGAGAGCCCGTCAGAATACGGCAGTGCAAATTTTCATCCGTCATCGTTTTGATTTGCAAACGCGTTCCATTACAAAGGCCACACGTTACATCCAGATTTCTAATAAGCATCACTGGAGCCCCTGCCTAATTTAAAAAATGAAACTAAAAAATAAAAAAATAAATGCCTTTAAAATGAGTTTATGTGGCGGTACTCCAGAAGGGGTTTCGTTATGAATCGCTTCGAGATTAAAGTCCGAGCGAAAAGTGCCAAATTCCTCTTGAGCTTCGAGTGGAGAATCTATTGACTCGTACAATATCGGAGCCCCTGCTAAACGATCGATTGCGAGGTCGTTGATTCTCTGCACATCATTGTTAGTGGGGCATAGTATCGCTGAATCTTTGATGATATCCGAATGACGATTTGGATCGCAAAACAATGCACTCGGAAAACAAAAATCGATGATAGATTCCAAAGTACGCGCAACCATTTCCTTTGGGATTTTGAGACGAAACTGTTTGTTCGCCCCTGCATCATGGAGGCCGTTGCCGATGGTGTTTAACCACTCGCGAAATTCAATTTGTCCTGGAACAACGCGCATGTTTTGCGTTAAACTGAAAAAGATTGAACTTATTAAATAAGGGAAAAATAACACCTGAGCTGTTTAAAATGATCAACAAAAAGTGTCTCCATTTTAATGCTCTCCTGCACTTGATCTTCGCGCGTGCCGTGTTCAACAACAGGGGTCAGTTGTCTCCAATCTCCGCCAAGAACAACCACTTTTCCAGCAAACGGTTTGTCAACGGCACAAACATCCCTCAAGAGACGATCGACGTAGCGAAGGACTTTTTTGCTCAACATGCTTATTTCCTAAAAATTAATTTGTTTATTTAAAGCGGAAGTGATAATTACATCGATTATGATTAGTTCTACAGCGCGTAGTTGTTTCGCCCTTGCAGATTCAAACGCAATTTTCGGCGGTGAATCATCATCAATGTCATTAGGCACGGAGAACTGTCGATGTACCGTTCCACCACCAATTAGCAACAACGCGGCGATTCCTGTGCTTGCTGCTGAAATCACCGTGCCGGTTAGGAGCTGAAACAAAAACAGAGATGAAAATAGTCGTTATATCATACCTTTCGCCCTTGCTCATTATTGTTAGCAATTTGATCAATTTCTGGCTTTCCAGCGAGGCACCAACGGATCAGGGAATTGTATAGATAAGTTTTACCTATTTATAAATAAATTATTAGTTTAAAGACAACCGGTATAAAATACCACATCCGCCTGCGCCCTCAACAAAGAAACATCGTTTTTCGCCCTTGCCGTTAATTGAGTTGGAAATTTGATCAAATGCTGCACGTTGATCTTTGGTAAGCCGTCTAATGTGATTAACCACCAATCGAGCTGGTGTCAAATGTTTGGAACTTTCAGCACCAAAAAAAGCGGTCATTAATCGCGATTCACTCAACACAGCTGATTGTTGTGAAAAGGAATAGTCATTCGGCAACCCATGAAGACCAATCTCACTAAATTATAAACAAATTGAAAAACCTAAAGGAGTATTACCTGCATGAGGTATCCATACAGTTGAAATAGTATTCCAAATTACGCATTACTTCGCCCTTGCGAGTTGCAAGAGATATCATTTGGTTATCATCGTCAACTCCAGATCGGTGAGGCCTCATCTCATCAACAAAGTCTTCAAAGAGTTTTTGCGGATCAGAAGGACGGGCATGAACAACCAACAAAGCAAAATAGTGTTGCAGCTTGTTCAAATCCATTTTGTCTGCGCATGCATCTCGCATCGCCCCTACAAAAATGTAGTCGTCTTCCAACAGTCGCAAATGGATGGCAGCTTCAGTGAATGTTTCTAACACTTGCCCATTAACTGTACGCAAATCAACAAAGCTTTTTGGTCCTTGTCTAGACAAAAGGAGAGCTCTTAAATTAAAATATTGTTTATCTAACTTTATTTCTGGTATAGTAACCTAATTGCAAACAATTCATGACGCTTTGGGGAAACCGTGAAGACGCGGACCAACATCCGCGCCCCTGCACCCTCTTTCAGCGGACGTTTTCGTTTGAGCCAATCGCTGTTTTTCTGGTTCCAGCTTAAATATACAAACACTAAGTTTATGCTTTAATTGTGCTTACTAATAAAAATAGGGCACACGATTATAAGTTAATTCGGAAACAGCTGGTTCCTTCGCACACAATGCAAAAAAAGCTGTTAGACGAGTTTTGTTTGCAATGCTTCTGCGCCCTTGCTCTTCATGGCCTTCTTCAATAACGATTGTTTGCCCTAATTCGTCATGTATTGAAAGCTGATAGATTTGATGTGACATGGAAACAATCCGATACGAATTGAGCCGTAAATATGCTTCCATTGAAGTCATGTAACGGACTTTGAACGTTGCCGCAACCTCGTCATAGTCGTAGACTTCTTCATTTGTAGACGCACCGCCCCTGCGCGGCTGCATAACCTTTACGTATGCTTTCTCAAACCCTTAAATTCAACACACGTATTGTTCGAAAACCCGACTTTTAGGTATACCTTTTAGCAAATATTTAAAAATATATTTGCACGCCTTCTGACCAAATACATATTCGACATTAATGTGACAGCCGTATTTTAAAAGTAGGAATGGATTGTAGGGTATAACACGGCTATCATCAAGAAGTAAGACGCCCCTGCCACGTTTGTTTCTTTTCTGGTAGAATAGACCACACTTCTTTTGAAGTTATAATATTTGAAAAAAAGTATAAACATTATTACATATAGTCGTGCCGGACCCCTCATATTCTTTCCGCGCCATTCCGATGGAATTCGTTTATAACGCACTTCATTCCAATCACGTTCTGGGTCGTCCTCCGGAAGAAAATGTTCAGCACTGTTTAAATCAGCTGGTTGTGCATTTTCCGCCCCTGCAAGCAGAGTTGAATCAGAGAAGTCGGCAGGCAAACGCACATAATTTGTGTAACGCACTTCTAAAAATAAAGCAAAGAAGAGAAACAACAAAACAAACTGCGCTATAAATTACCTGAGAGCTCTGTAAGGTCGGTATATGGCTTTGGAAAATGTTTTCGGCATCGGGTTCGCCCCTGCTCATCGACCTCTGTGCACGCAGAATTGCAATCATGCAGCATCATTGTAGTAACATAATGCCATAGCCGGCGCTGCTGATTTGCTTCTATTGACATGTCCTCCATTGGTGGAAGCGGAGGAATTCTTGCAAACACATATTGATCAACACTTTCAGGTGTTAAAAGCCTCTCACGTTCTTCCAGGATAAGAAGCATATGGATGTGTGGCATGCCTAAATTTCAAATGCTATAAATATTTTCTAAAAAATCCACCACGCTTTTGGTGTTCAACACTATAGCACCATCCAGCCACTTTTCCAAGCACATTCTTTTCAACCAAGTCTCGCACAAATTCAGCAACCTTATCCATAAATATTCTGCATACAATATCCGCACGATTCGTATATTGTTGGCGCCCCTGCAAGGCCTCTTTGAGTTCCGGCCAGCTAGGGTTTCCAGTGAATGTGACAAACCTAAAAGCAACAAAATGATCGCTTTGCACATTATATACCTAACCATGTTGGATTTCCCAAACTCCGAACAATTGTCATCAAATCAGCATATTTTTGTTGATAGTACTGCCTTGATCCCGCAAAGGTCTGGGGCATCAAATACACGCTACCCAATTTGGCATTGCGCCCCTGCTGCTGGAGTCCTTGCTCAATGGCTTTGATGTAATCTCGAGCAAGAGTTTGGCGGTAATTTTACGCTGCTGAATTGCCTTGATATGGTCCATCTCATTGCGCTCAATTCGGTTGAGAACAGTAATGACGAAGAATTCGGCCAAACGACGGGCAAACCATAGCCAGTGGAATGCCCCCTTGCTATTTTCTCGTAACGCCAAACGATATCGGTAAAATTGCCTCTCGGAAATATTTTCCTCTGAACCGGTTTTCTTGATACCAAGTTCTCGCTTCTTTGTCTGCACACCAAAAACAGGTTCAAAAACAGAGTCATTTTGAGCAACCACCACCTTAATATGTACTATAATCAAAGAACATGTAAAAAAGTTTGTACATCATTCTCCACTTGCCGCCCCTGCGCACTCTCAGGTTCAGCCTCGTTGTCAAATTCGGTCTCGAAATCGTTAATGTGTTCAGACTCATCATTAACCGTTGATGCATTATTTTGACTTGAATTTAAATCAGCACTTATCTAAGAGGCAAAGGAAAATTAAAAAGTTGGATTGTGAGTAATTAATAAAAAACCTACATTGCGCCCTTGCAAAAATGCCTTCTTCATGAACCAACGCCACCCAGCAGTGCCTTTTGGATGAAGCAGTGGGAAGCAACAGGGGTCTAGCTGTGGCATTCCGCTTTTCAACTCCCTCATTTTACCCGCCTTGTCACTCAGCCAGAAACCTTATAAAATTAAATCATAAAGCAATAGCGCAAGTTTTACCATTAACTTCTGGAGCAAGGCCGTCTTCTTGCACCCATATTACGGCCACTTGCTTAGCTGTGGGAGCATCTGCACGCTCGATAACCGTACAGTCAGCACGGCTACGAACAGCATCCATTTTCAGGTCACGATCGGTCAATAAGACGATCTCAAAGCATTGTTTTCCAAACACAATTTACAAAAGCACACCTGAAACTGTGGCACTGCTCCGCCAAGACGCTCAGTCGCTTCAGCAAGTTTCGCCCCTGCAGTGACAAAGGTTTGACCAAAGGGGTTTTCACGCATCAAACACTCCAACTTCTCAAGAATTTCTTTTTGTATTTTTTTTGTCAACGAATCAGATAAATTCTCAGAGCGCAATAGCACAGCATCCTCAGGCATTAATGTATACACTTGAGCAAATAAGGGACGACGCCCCTGCGGCGATATGAGGTCGCTTAGCATGAATGAAAATTCGCCTTAAAAATAAAATATTCTCTAAAAGCTTTACTCCCTAATCACCATTATATTTAACGGTATCCATTCTCCCAGCCATTTGGTCGGCTGGTGCCATCTCGCTATGGACAGATGCAAACGAAAAAGCATTATTGAGTGGCATCGTGTTGTCCAAAAACTCAAAACGGATGCGTTCATCCGGAGCCGCGACTAAATCTTTCAGTTTTTGTGGGGGGTTTTGCAGATCGGCAAATTCCGCTTTCATTTGCTCAGTATGACATTGTCCATTGGAACAGCAAGGGGACACTCGCCCTTGCTTGCTTATTGCATAAGCTTCGCTTTCCAAAAGAACAGCCCCACAATGTTTGCAGTTGGCATCGCCGAATTGACCACTATCATAATAATCAACCTGAAATAAATAAAGATAATTGAGGCAATTCAATCTAACACACCCTGTGATTCGCCCCAGAAGAAGCACAAGCATGTTTATGATGACATTGTTTTGTCATCTTCGTCAATTTCAACGGCATTGTCTTCTTTGGGGTGAATTCACGGTCATATTTTGCAGAGGCGATGTAGGCCTGCGCATTTTGTTGGCATTGAGCAGCAGACGTACAATCGCAATCGCCCTTGCAACGAATCCAATTGCGTTTGGCTAAAACTGACTATGAATATTTGAAAAATGGCTGAAAAATATTCAAAACCCACCTTGGTTCTTTAAGGGCCAAGGACGCTGAGAATAATCGGAAAGCACTTTGTAAAGTCTCTCTTCGATTTGGCATATATGTTTGGATCGTAACTTAAACAAATGATTAAGTTAGAAAGGACCAAAGATCTGACCACAATTCTGCGTGAGTTGACACCACTGTCGCCCCTGCCAGACGGGCTGTCAGCAAACAAAGGGGTGCCAACATTCCCAGCAGTGTTTGTTATGTTCGTTCGGCCTGGGCCCCTTGTCTTTTTTGGCGGGCGTCCCCCGGCATTTTTCATTGGTCCTTCAACTTGAATTATATTTCATTGGTTTTTTAATCTGTATATGTGTCAAAGTATGAAAACTGACCATGGTCCTCGTTTTGTTGGGAGACATCCCTGTCTTGGACCAAAATTGCTTCATTTTCCAATTGGGTGTCACTTGATAAAGAGTCAATGCGCCCTTGCTCAGTTTGAGCTTGAACGAATGGAGCCATTGATGCCGAAAATGGTTGATCCAATTTTCGGCTTTTTGTCATCGGCGTTGTCGGAGTATTGGTCAAATTGTCCTGCTCCAGGTCACAGAAAATAGGAGTTTCGGACTCTTCTTGTCTTGTGTCAATATTGGAAGACGAAGACGCCCCTGCTTCGGAAGAGGTCAAAATGTTCCGAAGACGCGAATTTGCTTCGCGTTTTTGTTTCCGCTCTTGACCGGTCGTTAAATATCTCTTTCTAGGCATAAAATAGTAATAAATTTAATCTGAAAAAAGAAATGCCTAATTATAACAGATTTGTTTCCAAGTAAAACCAAAATAAAATAATTTCAAAATTTATCGAATTAAAAATAGGATTTATCGTCAGTTAAGGAAAAACGGTATTGTGAATTAACAAATGAATAGTGAAGACACTAAGGAAATGTGGAGAAGAATAGATTGCTTTTATGCTGGTAGAAGAGACGAGGTCAAAGATCATAGTGAGTAGGATACGCATCAACAAAAGAAAATAAAACACAATCAATTCTCATTGAGACCATAGACAACAAAATTAACCTTTTTCTCTTTTTTTACGCATTAAACTTCATTAGAATGAAAAATATAATTTGAAAATTTTAAAAATAAAATAGCTATAAATGAACATTGGGGACTCGAACCCATGACATCACATCTACAAGGGCAGGCACACTAACCACTTGACCACCGGGTCGCTTGCCACCATCCCTTTTAATTCCCTTTTCCTTTTCCTTCTTTTTTGGAAGAAATCCCGATCAAAGGTGCTTGAGCTCCCTTTTTAGGGCACTTCCCGGACCCGGACCCAAACAATTTTGGTATCATTCGAAAGCCCAGACTTTGTAGACTGAGGCAAATTGTTTCGATTTTCGATTTGACTATTTTTAAGGTATGCAAAAAACGTTCAAAAATGGAACATCTCAAAAAAGTGCAAATTTTGACTCGTTTTTCGAACACAGTTCGAACAATTCTTAACCGATTGGGATGCCGATAGTTTTTCCTTATAGCCCTTAAAATTCCACGTCGATTGACCCCACTCGCGCCCCGTAACACTCGCTAGAAAGGCTTAAATTAGTTTTTAAGCTTGGATCATGGGTAGAAACTTCTTATATAGGGAATTTTCCATAATAACGTTTTTCAGGTTATTTCTATTGCAATATTACTTTTGAAATGGATTTGTTTGTCACTTCATCTAATGCCTCGGCTATTGAAATTACTTGTCAATTTTTTGACGACTGTAAACGTGAGAAGTTGATTACCGGTATAATTAAATAATTCTTCTTCAGTTCTCAACAGTCAACAGTTTTCAATGGATGTGTCCTTCAAACTTTCGGATGCTATGAGTGCGATTGGTATTTTTTCTTAATTTTCGTTGAATCAATTTTGAATTAAGAATTGATGAATGAAAAAATGGATTCGGGTATGAAATATGTTGAGCGGAAACTTGATTTTTTCACCAGTAATACAATGGTTATACCAAATTAAAATACAAACATTAATTGAAAAAATTATTTTGTAGGACATACTCAACAAATTAAAGTTTGCTGATATTATCGGGATTTTTGATGCCTCATATTCTTTGTTGGCGTCATGGTTAACTGGACAATCGCCTGATCAGACGGTACCACTCGTTATCGGGTGACAACGCATAATATAATTTCTTTTATTTAGCTTAACACCAATTTATGCTTTCTCGTCCAACCGAAACTGTTAGAATCGTCTCCATTTCTCCATGCGTTTTCTTGTACAGTTTCATTCATTTCGCATTTACTCAAAGTTTACATGTCAACTGCGTCCATTGCAAATGATGTAAGCATTCGTTATATATTCCTTTCAAATTACCTATTTTTAAGGAGGACATTTGTTTATCGTCAAATACAATTCAGAACAAATTTAACTTTTCATTCATTACCGATTTGTTGAAGAAATCAATTTGTCACATCAATCAAATGCCTAAATCGAAAGTTTTTACTTTGTTTTTTGTGTGATAATTTCCCATTTTTAAGGAGTTGGATGCGTTGCGTATTCGTTTTGAATATTTGTCGGCACTTCTTGAACTTTTGGATGCTCTTTTTCCATCTATTGAATCGCTTCTCTCGAATTCCAATGACATTGAAACAAGATTTGTGCCCGATTTGAAACGGTGAAAATGAGAAAGGGATGCCATTATCTGAACCAAAATGGATGGGTTGGCATGGCAGGACAATGCCTTCGCTTATAATTAAGGTCCAACTTGCTACTACCAAAATGCATTCAACTTAACAAAATGATTTCGAACACAATATGTGTTGGTTCGCAGCCTTCCGATGGATTTGACTCCGATTTTTCTTGGCTTCCCGTCTTTGATGCCAATTCGTCTTTATATTTTGGACTTCCCAGTTTCCCTCGTAAATCAAGGCTTCTTCCGAGAGTTGGCGCGTGCGAATACTTTTAATAATCTGTTGGAAAAAATTTTGTCTGTTGTTTCCAATTTGCCGGAAATGTCACTTACCGTCGAGGGAATAATTGTAAGAAATAGCGGAATATAAAATACTGATGGATGTATTTTAAGGAGCTTCTTCAACAAATTGGTGAGGATGACTCATGCGTTCTCATCCGTTCACTCACTCAACTTCTCGTGCGTTTTATTGATTTTCTGCCATATTTCGATTAATAAGAAAAGCCCAATTCATGAATAGATAATGCCGAATGACCATTTCATCTGCGGCTCAACTCCGCTTGAGGGCGTCGTCCTCAACTCAATTAGCTCCGCAAATTGGATTAACGGGACGGTAGATCAACCTTTAAAGTATGAGTCATCTATTGCTTTTGAAAATTATGCGGAAAATTTAGACTTTTGTTTGCTTCCGATGAGTCATTACGGGACATTTTCAATGATTTTCTCGTCGTCGTTGTGCGCGCTTATGTGAACCTTTTTCAGACCTTTGGTCACAATTTGTCAAGACAAATGGACAAATTTTTGCGTGTAATTTTTGATGAGTTTGGTGCACTAATCATTGAGGTCGTTTATTTTTTGATACATCTCACAAATGGACTTCATTGAATGTCGCCATTTTAAGGCCAGCAAAATCGAGGCTGTATTGGAAACAGCACGAATTATTTGGACGTGGACAATTCGGACTGCCAAATTCCTAATATGCAACATTTGTTCTCCAATTTCTTTTTGCAAACAATTTTGGCTCTGATGCACCATTACTTTAGCATGGCATTTCAAATGCGTTTGTCCAGCCTTATGAGTTCCATTACATTTATTGGTTTGTTTGTTTTGATGAATATTTGGCCTTTTTCCGTTTCTTTTTTAGCACTTTTAGAGAGTAGGAGTCGACAAAACAAAAGAAGGACCCTTTTGATTTCAAAATATTATTTGTCGGCTCCTATTCTATAAAAGTGCCTTATTTGTTTAGGTATTTCGGGGAATTCGTATTGAAAAATTTGAGCAATATGTGCGAGCAAAGGTGCAATTCTTTGATAATTGACTTTAGCAAAAGTAATTGCTCGAAATCAGTGCATAAAATTTAGTCATAATCAAAATTAAGGCTCACTTCACCAGCTAAAAAAGGTGTCGGGTAAAAGGCAGCTGCAAAAGACCAAAATGGACAATGAGTTTCGCAAGACGCTTTCGCTCATCAAAGCGCGGTCGCTTCATCACAGGTTGAAATCCGACAGCCAATCTCCACGCTTTTCGTCTCAAAATTTCATTTTTTTAAGGGCAGAGACTCTGATGTGTCAGGCAATGTGCAGCATGAATTTGGGTCTTATAATCTCACAAAGAATGGCTGTGCCCCCGGGGGAAGGCCTTCGCTACACAAAAAGAGTCGAACTCTTTTCATCGTTACCGCCTTTGCTCTTTTATTCGTACGAAGAGTATTTGAGTGAGTCGAGGTGAGATTGTGGCATGAAACCCAACCGTAAAAAGACGGCTTGGATGGTCAACTGAACTGAAGACAATTTCAAAAAAAATTTTGGAGTAATCTCTATTTTGAGCCCGGATTTGAATTTGAAAAAATCAACAAAGTTTTTGCATTGATCTCATGAAATGGGAAACGCATTTAATTACCAAGGCTTTAGAATTGCGGAATCGAAAACGGACACAAAAGAGGGAGAATGGTTTGAAAATGCCGCTGAACTCTTTGGTCAGACTGTCGCACTGATGAAAAATGTGGACTTAAACGAAGACAACCCGATTTCCGCTTCATTGTCTTCTCTTTTTCGGGTGGCCAAACAGAATATGGTCGTGGCCAAATTAATGGCAAACAAAAATTTGGAGGTTATGTTTCAAAAGACTTTATTGAGTAAAAATTCATTTTCAGAAAAAGGTCTGTTTCGAGTTTCCGGCTGAACGAGTCAATTTTCCACTGATCAAATTATTGTAAAGCGAGTCATTTTAAAGCAAAATAAAAAGAGAAAATATCATTCATCTGATAATGTTTTTTTAAATTATAAATAAAATAATTTTCTTTATTTTCACCAAATTGCAAAAAGATAACTATTTCGAATTCTTTACTTTAAATCAAATAATACGTGTCTATTAAATAACATTTGTTCCGATGGAATTAAACGATGAAAATGTCGGGAAGGACTTTGGCTGTGGCTGTGTTTCTGCAGATGAGGGGGTCCCCGTGTCAAGTCTGTTTCAGTTTGGAAAAATAACCGCAAATGGTGGAACCGTTCCTTTTTCTTCAGGTACACTTTGTCAACCTTTTAAATCGGCGAAGGAAAGGACGGACGAATCTCCCCAGGAGAAGGAAATTCATTCGATAGAAGGCGGGCCGAATTTGGCAAATTTCGACGGTCCGTCCCCATTTTTGTTTCTATAAGACAGCCATTTTAGAGGTTAAGGACGAACGGGGAGCACAACTTCTGCTCGTCGAGAAGCTAAAACAGTGTGCCGTGGTTTTTGATTTTGCCAATGACCCTTTGTCGGAATTGCGGTTGAAAGAAGTGGGTTTTGTGGGCTGTTATGGAAAACTTAAATTTTAAGATTTATGCATTTACAAATTCCAATTGTCTCACATACAACATATTTTATTGAGGAAAAAAAGAGTGTCACTGAATGAATGCATCGATTTCTTGGCTATCAGAAAGGACAAATTCAGTTTCGACGTTTATCGACAGTCTTCGAAATGGTCTGTATCTTTTGCTTTCTTTTGCTTACTCATTTCCTTTACTCTGTTCCCCTCCCCCCTCTTCCCTCTCTTTCTCTGCCCCTTTCTCTCTCCCGTCTCCTCTCCCTCTCTTTCTGTTATGTTATTTCTTACCTTCTCTCTCTCCCTTTAGTTCTCGGCCAATGCCTTCCGTGTGTTTTCGCCTTCGCATCACTCCGGCACTGAGTTCGACCCTGAAAAGTGCTGCTTTCGTTTTGCCATTGCTTTTCTTTATCCCCCCCTTCCAGGATGACCCCGTTCTCGAACCCTCTTGGCCTCATTTGCAACTCGTCTACGATTTCCTTCTGCGTTTTGTCGAATCCGCTGATTTTGACTGTCGCATTGCAGAAAAATTTGTCGACCACAAATTCATAGTCAATGTAAAATAATGTTGATTAATTGCCATTTGTCCAATTATTTGTTTTTATTTGCAAATTTACTTTTTTAAAAGCTTTTCTTTAAGTTGTTGAATCTCTTTGACAGCGAAGATCAGAGGGAAAGAGTCAGTTTAACAATAATGATAATTAATTCAAATGGAAACGAAATTACTTAAGGAGTTTCTGAAAACGATTTGCCATCGAATTTATGGAAAGTTTGTAAACCGTCTGGTCATTCATTCGCAAACAAAATCAAACAACATTTTCTATACATCAATTTATGAAACGGAAAGGCATAACGGAATCGCTGAACTGCTTGAAGTTCTGGGAAGCATCATTAATGGTTCATTTTTTTGTTTGGCATTAGCAATTCCCAAAACAATTAAGGTTTTGTGATTCCGCTAAAAGAGGAACATTAAAACGTGAGAGGAATTTCTTTTAGGGTTACCTTTTACGATGATTTTAAGGTTTTTTAATGCGTGTGCTTCTTCCATTGCATAAGGTATAGAAAAGATTTTGCATTGCTTTAACCGTTTGAGTCATTTGCCAGACAAAGTTTATGAGCGCGTACCACCCCCAATTGGCGTATTGCATTGTCCAATTCATCGACAAAGGACTCCGCTCTGACAGTGCCCGTCGTTTTGGCCCTACTCAAATATTTGGCCCAAAGTGCACAGCCCCAAAGAAGTTCACCACCCCATCCTTTTCGACCTTAATATTTGGGCTTTTAAAGGTGATGTTCATTACTGAACTCGAAGAGATTTTGGATGTCATCGACCCGATCGAGGTGTTTGTATTTGGGTGCTTCTGCTTAATTGTTCAGTTCTATTTTAGTTCAAAAATGTCATGGTCCCTCTCTGTTTTACCAACTTTCCCGTTGCGTTTCTTCACCGCATTTCACGTCTTTCTCCCCCCCCCTTTTCCCCTTTTTAAATTCCTCTTTTTTGTTAAGGTTGCGGAAAGGACGCTTTATTTCTGGAACAACGAGTGCATTCTCGCCCTGATAAGGTCTTTTTCCACCGGTCTTTTAACCTTAGATAGTGCCTATTTTCATATTCAGTGAAAATGTCGAGACCATTTTGCCAATTATGTTCCCATCGCTGTATAAAAATTCCAGGAATCATTGGAGCAAGTAATCAATCACTGCTCATGGGGTGCAACTTAAATTATTGAAAATCTATCATTTTTCGGGTTTCAAAGAAAGTTTTCTTTTATATAAATTTTTCGAGGTGGAGAACAACGCGGGGGGATTTGGTTAACTGCTTCGGTCCTCAAGTATATTCGATAAAAATAATTCCTTTTAGGACGATCCACGGATTGATTTACAATGTCTGTTCTGTTCTGTCCGGTCACTCATTTTGCCATTTTACCGATTTTTAAGGCATTGAAACTTTTCATGGAAGAGAATCAGAAGTTGTTCGACCTGTGCGTACAGAACTTCAACAAACAGAAGGAGCAGGAGCAACAGAAGCAGCAGAACAACCGCAGACGGTGGGAACTGCTCGAAAAAGCGGCCATGGAAAACGCACGCGCAATTCGACAGCAACAGACGGACGGAGAGGCGGAGCCGTACTCAATTGGCGAGGGAGAGAAGAAGCCAAAGTGAAACGGTGGCGACCAATTGATGATTCTGTACAAATAAACCCCCGGGAAAAAACGGAATGTACCGCTTCAACATCACTTACACACACTGAGAATTTCCAAATTTCTATGCCACGCCCCCCCCCTTTCACCTCACACTTAACCCTAATTTACTTCTCACATTTTAACAATTATTATTCTTTCACATTTTAAAAATTATTATTTTATTGATTATGAGCTAATTTTTATGTATTCGGTTTATTTCGATAATCCCTTTTAAATTTGAACTGCTTGCCGCCTTTTAATATTTATCCAAAATTTCTGCCGTTTATTGCCACTTCTTCGGATGTCTTTTTTCGTCGGCTTTTCTCCATTGCTTTTAAAATGGGCCAATCCCAACAAAAAGATGCCAATTCAACGTAGGCATTACAGGGTTGACAAAAATGTTTTCGGAGGTGGTCATAATTCACTCCCTTCTCGACTCGACGCTGACGCTGAGAAGGGTATCAAAAAGCGATCCCTCCCTTTTTTCATTTTATTTCGCTTAGTTTTGATACGGGGCCGAGTTGACAAAAAGAGTATCAACGCTTTGGTCAATGCCTTCCGTCGTTTTGGCTTTTTGCGTGCCGATTTGGACCCCCTCGGTCTTTCTGTGCCTGTCGGGTCACTCGCCCATTCACTCGCCACTTTTTCCATAGGCGCAATTGTTTAGGGTCCCCGAGTTGGAGCCCGATTTGTACGGTTGGGAGGAGAAGGAATTGGAAGAGCCGTTGGGGGAGGGGGCGAAAGCGACGCCGGGGGCACTGATTGAGCGCCTGAGGGGAATTTATTGTGGCAAAGTGGCGGCCGAGTTTATGCATTTGTCGGTCAGTTGCCAATTGTTGGGTTCGAACTTGCAACCCTTTAAACAAAAGAAAGCGAATGTCTTTTTCCCTCAAAACGAACGAATTCTTTGGGGTGACCCCTTTTTTATGTATGGCTTCCGCTTCAAATGCTAATTAGCACTTCGAGGAACGCCTATTTGTGGCCAATGCCTTCGAGCACTCTGAGAGGGGCGGCGCCATTTCAGACAACGAACTGATCAGAGCAGCGGAAGTTATGCTTCGGACGAAGGTCTTTGGCCATTGGCTCCGTTTCTATTGGCAACTTTTCAAGGCCTGGGAAAAATTCGTGGCACTGAAATTTCCGACTTTGAAGCGATATTCGGGAGAAGTGATACGAAATGTCCGTATTGTGATGCGCGCTTTTGTGCCTTTTTAGGGCGCCGATTCGGTCGGTGCATTTTATGCCCATTTGCTTGAGCTGTGTCCTCGGCATGGCATCTCCGAAGTTCGTTTTTGCACTATTCCCTTCATCCTCCCGCTCTACCCCCCCCCCTTCCGAGCAGTTCATTTTTGATGGTGCTCATCGGGGTTTGTTTTTGTGTTTTGGCACTGTGTTCATTGCCCTCCCCCCCCCCCCTTTCTCATCTCTTCCCACCAAAGGTCGTCTCGCCCTCCAAACGGTCCTTTTCCGTTTCCCTCCCGGCCAATTGTTCCGAAAGGTTCCCAAATCCGCCGCTTTTCTTTCGTAAAGTCCGTTTTCTCAGATGCGCGGACTTGCCGAATTTCCCGGAGATGTGAAAGGAATTGGCGATGTGATGAAAAAATAATAATTGAAGACGAATTTGAATCCAAAAGTGCCAAAATGGCGTAATGCTTTAATTGTCGAAGGTGCTCACCCACCAACACTCCCATTTTGACTACGAATCCGCCGCCGGTGGTCGTGTGCATGTCAGCACATTGCCCAACCCATCCCATCTCGAAGTTTTCCTTTTTTGGACGAGTGAATTGTGTGTCCTCCCCTTTTTCCCCCAAAGGTTTCCCTCGCGGTTTGCTCCGGCAAAGCTCGGGCCCGGGCTCAGACACTCAGGTCGAACAGAGGGGGGGGGGGGGGGAGAAGGCATGGAAGGGAGGGTTGGACGGATGGAGGAAGGGGACAGACAGTTCGTCGGTCGGACAAATTCGAATTCAGAGTGGGCGATTACGGTCGAGGGACTGTTGGCGACGTGAGTTGTTCACTCATCACTGAGCACTCTCCCCAATTTCCCTCTTCAGCGGGTCCTTCCCGTCCACCACCATGGCGACGGAGCATTCATGGGCAGGGCATCGTTTGGGAGGTCGGTAGGACCAATTGTGCCATTGGTCCATCCATCCCCTAGATTTCCTTATCTTTTAAGGTGTTGGCATTGTCTCAGGTCCCGTGAGTGTATTACTGCTTCCGTTCTCGGCATTTCCCTTTGCCTCTCAGTCATTTTCGGGTCGGCGGTGCCATTCATTTGATTGTGAACAACCAAATCGCTTTTACTGCCGAAAGTGCCGTTGGCCGTTCTTCGCTCCATTGTTCCGACGTTGCCAAGGCCATTGACTCTCCGGTCATTCACGTCAATGCCGAATCGGTCGAAGTCGGTCCACAAAATCGGAACGGAATGAATGTCCGCCGGCTAACTTTCCCTTAAGGATGTGATTTTCGCTGCTCAATTGGCATTGGATTTCCGGCAGAAATTCCGCAAAGATGTTTTTGTCAATTTGATTTGTTGGCGGCGGTACGGACACAACGAATTGGACAACCCGCGGTTCACTCAGCCGGTGAATCGACCATTTCCTTCTTTTTTGGCAAAGTGTTTAGCTCATGTACCATTCGGTTGATGCCAAACGTTGTTTGGTCGATTCGTTCGTCGATCGACTTGCCAACAAAGGCCTTTTTTCCACCGATCAGTCCGAGTCGATTGTTTCCGGTCATTCTGAAATGCTGAGTGAACAGTTGGAATTGGTCGACTCTGGTAGAACACCGCCAATTGCCGAGCATTTGGGCGGCTTATGGAAGGGGTGCCTGATCACACTTCGCACCCTTTGACGACATGACACCCTTTTCAATTTGTGTCCGTTTGCTCAGGTTTTGCCAAGCGCCAGCCGCTGTCACCAAATGGGACACCGGCATGGACATGGACTTGCTCCGTCAAATTGGGGTCGCTTCCGTTACAATTCCGGAGGGATTTGTGAGTGAAAAGCTTTGGCAAGAAGTCCAAATCAAAACCCGAGACAGATTGTACACCCGCACCTCAAAAAGACACATATCGAAGCCAGGCGAAGGAAAATTGAGCAGGGCCAAGTGGGGAAATTGGGGGGAGGGGGAGAATGGCAAAATGGGAGGGTGACTCAAACACGGACAGATCGATTGGAGCACAGCCGAAGCATTGGCAATCGGAACGGCACTTTTGCAGGGAAATGTGCGAATTGGGGACTCAGCAGAAGGAAGCCAATCCCAAAAATGTTTTAAGGATGTTCGACTAAGCGGCCAAGACGGTCCGTGCGAATAATGCACACAAAATGCCAATGTTTTGACAGTTGGGCGAGCGACTTTCAGCCACCGCCACGCGATGCTCGTCGACCAACGGACTGACAAAGTGCACGTCCCTCTCAATCATATCGCTAAGGACCAACAAAACTTCTTAGAGGTGGCATCACAATCAATGCAAAAGCCACACAAAAGGCGTTTCAAAGATAGCGAACAGTCCGTTGACGGAAGCGGCGGTGGTCGGATTTGAATTTGGATTCGCCATCGAAAACCCTCACCGAATGGTCATTTGGGAAGTTTGTGGCAAGTCCAACTCAGAATACGACAGACAAAAACTGCTTCAAGGCACAGTTTGGCGATTTTTACAACGGAGCGCAAGTGCAAATCGACACGTTAATTGCGAACGGAGAAAGTGAGCGATGCCTTCGTGCCAATGCCATTTGACATGCTTCTACTCTCCCATCTTATGCCATTGATATAAGCCATTGCCCAGGCAAATGGCTCCTTCAGAATGGCATTGTCCTTTTGCTGCCACACGGCATCGACGGGGCGGGCCCCGACCACAGCAGTGGGCACATCGAACGATTCCTTCAGCTGACGAACAGCCGCGAGGACCAACGACCGCCGGACGGCGACGACGTAAACCTTTCGGTGGCAAATCCGAGCACTGCGGCGCAATATTTCCATTTGCTGCGAGGACAGGTCACTCATTAACCGATGCCCCGACATTTGCGGTTCGACATTCTCGGCTCTAATTTTGCGACTTCGAGAAATTAATACGCATTCACCTTCGTCAAACAAAAAAAAAATTCGTTAGAAATTTTATGCACATTCTGATGTGCTTTTAGATGGAAAAATTCTTCTGTCTCACTAGGATTTCTAGATTATCAAATTTCATTGGGAGTGCTAACAATAACAAAAATGTCCGGTCGTAAATGCTAACCCATTAACCAACCACCCATTCCTTCATTTGCCTTCAGTTTCACTGTATCTGGTTGTTTTTCAGATTGTCCGTCCCTTCCGAAAGCCTTTGGTGGTTCGTTGTCCGTGATCGTCCGATTCGGCTGACTTTCCCTTTTCATTCCGTTCCACAGATTTTCTCACCCAAAATGCTGCTCCGTCACCCCTTCACCGTTTCGCCAATTAGCGACTTCGACCCGGGCACTTTCTTTAAGCCAATTTTGATGGACCACAAAATGTCCAAAGACCCAAAAAACATTGAAAAGGTGCGGAAAAGGAAAGTCGCCTTTCCGTCCAATTCCTTTTGAGGTTATTTTTTGCTCGGGTAAACACTATGTAACTTTGGCCGAGGAAAGAGAAAAGCGCCGTCTTGAAAACGTTGCCATTGTCCGAATGGAAATGCTCTGTCCTTTCCCGACCGATGATTTGGCAAATGTCTTCGCAACTTATAGCTATGCCAAAGGTTTCATTTGGTCACAGGAAGAGCCGAGGAATGCCGGCTGTTGGGCATTTGTTGGGCCGAGGTTCCAAAGTGCATTTGGACTTACGGTAAGTAGATGCAAAAGCGGTCGTGATTGTTTTTTGAGGGAGGGGTTGAATCTGATCTTGAATGGTTCCAAGATATTATATACTTTCATTACTTTTTAATCTTTTAGTTAAAATATGCAGGACGAACAGAAATGGAATGGTTCGCAACTTCAATCATCGAAACACACAAAGAAGAAGAAATGCATGTGATGGATTCGACATTTGCTCAATGAAAGTACGCGTATTATACTATCCGTGTTAAAAACATCTACAATAAGTTTTTTACGATAAAAGCGAACAAAAATGTGGTGGTATCGCAATGAACAAAAGGGGTGGGTGAAAGTCTTCGGCATACGATCACAAATTCTTGCAACATCACTGAATTACCGTCCACCGCGCCATGCACTCACAATCAGATATTGTCAATGTCAATGTCGTCTGCATTCCCATCGTCCATTTTGCCATTGGTTGCAATTTGGCCGTTCTGTACACGGGTGACCCCATCCTTTGCTCCCTTTTCCACCTCCACTGTCATCCCAATGTTGCGGCTTCGATCGTCAAATGCAACGTCCAAATCGTCGTCCTCCGACTCGTCCGACCCTTCTTCCGCCTCCTTGAGCCATTTAAGCACGGGCTGGGCAACTTTGATCATCTCTTTCACCACTTCCTTGTCCGCAAATTTCTTGCTCGGCTAAATACGAAGATCATTTTTACACTCAATTAACAATTACTAAAAAATATAGCCCAACAAAGAAAAGACTCGCCTTGCTCCCCAAGCTAAAATGACGTCCTCCTCGCAAATGTCGTTGTCATAAAGCGCTTTTATGATGTGGGCAGTCTTCGACATGAGAATGTCCTTGTTGTTTTGCACAAGTTGTTCAATGCCTCCTAAAAGGATGCGCTGCGCCTAAAATTGGAGAAATGGTTTAATTAAGCTCCTTTGAACAAGAACTAGCCTTCTCGTCCTTCAAGCAAAAGCGGAGCAGCAGATTGCGATGTTGTTTGATCTGAGTGATGACATTGGTGTCGAACAAAACATCGGCCAGCAACAGCGGTGCCTTCGATTTAAGTTCCAGACGTTCAGCTTCGTTTAACATCATCTTGCTGTCCTAAACGAATTTTATTATTAAATAGTTAATTAAGAAAGTTATACAATTTTATTTATTTGTATAATTATGGTAGACTATACCTGAATCGTGTTGTTCTTGACCGCCTTGAGGAAGAACTGATGCAACAAGTCAAGGCGCTCATCCACAGATTTGTCCAAGTCCTTGTCAATGACCAATTTGCCGATTTGTCCCGAAAGTTTTTCCTCGTCTTCAACGGGTTCAGGCGCCCAATCCTCGTCATCTTCGCCGTTCGACCCGGCATCACAGCCACCCGAGTTGTCGACTACTGGTACATCGTTACTCTCCTCAGCTGGCAATCCGCCGTCGCTTTTCACTTCCTTTTCGCTCTCTATGTTGTCAGGAGGCGGTGGATTTTTCAGAATGAATGTCGACAGCTTCTGTTTTGGATCCACAATAAAAGCGTGTCCACAAGCCTTACACTTTCCATTGATCACTTGACGCTTTACGGTCTAAACAAAAATTATATGTTTTGCCTAGTAAATATACATACCAGCACAGTCTCCGGGTTGTCACAGCTCGGACAAAGCACAAATTTTCTGATAAATCCGTCTAAAATATCCTGGAGTTTGTTGGCATCGTGTTCCCCATTGACAATATAACGCTCATTCTTCAGGTCAAAGTTAGTCTGCGCTCCCAGCTCACAGCCAAAATATTTTGTCGGATCTAAACGCATTAAATGCATAGTCTTAACTTCACTCCTTGGGAGTTTATTCAACTAACGCTTTTGACCCGAACTTTTTTTGTTTGTTTGTAATGCCTATATTATTGGTTTAGATCGAGAGGCTTAAATTGGTCAGAAAAATTGTGGTCAAGGGAAAGCAACACGACTCATACTATACAGGGGAACCAGTTTCTTTAACATACAGGTCGGTGGACGGGACAGTGCCTTTGCAATTTCGGGCATGTTCGCAATAACAGTCTTTATTCCGTTGCCCTTGCCTTCAACTTTTGCCAAAATGCGAGGCATTTTGTAACGATAAAAAGGGTCTTGAACGCCACGGTTAATGTTGATATTGTTTTTCGCCATATTGATTCAGTTCTAAACAGTAAAAGAATTACACAAATGAGTTTTCACTTTTTCTTACGCTGCTGCTCGACTTGATAAATTTCTCGCTTGGATTTTCGCTTCCACTAGTAGTCCGCTCAACTAATGTGCATACAATCACTTCCAGATTGGGCTCAATCGGACTGTTGAACTTCAGTTTCTTCCTTTTTCTCGACAGTCTTCCTGAATTCATTTTTGAGTTAGTGTATTAAGGAAAACTAAACATTAAAACCTCTAAGACAATCAACCATAAAACAGCGAGTTGACTTCGTGTCGCTTTTCTTTGAGTTTGAGCACAATGTCATACACTTGGTAAATTTATTCGGGTCAGTTTCTTCCTTTTTATAAGCAAAAATGCAACAATAGGATTTATTATGACAAGAAATTGTCCATTTAAGATCGCAAAAAAACAACAAATTTTCTTTCCTAATTAATCGACATGAAGCGAACCAACGCATCAAACATCACTCCACCTCGCGCCAAACGTGCAATGCCACCTGCACTGGACCTGGACCAAAACACTGCCACACTCGAAGAGCAAGAACGCCAACGCACCCTGGTCTTCATTGGCCTCCCGGAAAGCAATGCCATCCGCCCATCGGAGCGTGTTCAGGAAGACAGGGAAGCCATCACAAAAATACTGGACCATCTTGAAGTTGAGGCCCAACCAACGGCCGTCTTTCGACTCGGACGATACGACCCGCAGCGAACAACACCACGCCCGCTCAAGGTGGTCATGCCAACGCCCACACACCAACATGTGGCACTCGGAGGATGGAAGCGCGAGCGTGTTCGGCTCCGTTCCCAACAGAACCTGAACCGTCTGTTCGTCCGTCCGGCGCTGTCCAAAGAACAACTCAAAGAGGAATACGAAGCGCGTCTCCGAAAACGTCAACAAAACCCAGCTCCACCGGCACCTCCAACCCAGCTCCCAAAAACGACGAATGACCAGACTCCCATTGTTGCACCAAACCAGAAGGAGGCCAGCGAAGACATGTCCAAACCGCCGGAAGTTTTTGACCAAACAATCATCGTTTGTTATGAAGCATTAAAATCATTGCCACCAACCGACAAAATTTCTCACCAAATTCAATCACTCAAAGAACAATACCCTCATCTTTTCAATAAATAGTTCTTTCAGACCTCCAAACATTTCCTCAAATAAAAAAAAATACATTTGTTCCAGTACTTCTAATTTCTCTCAAAATTTTTCCTCAAAAAAAAATTTTTTTTTTTTTCTCTCTCTCTCTTTTTTTAAACTCTTAAAAAAAATTTCTTTTCGTTGGAGGTCTGACTATATTTTTCTCCAAATTCAATTGTCTTATTTCACTGCTATCTGACTTTATACTTTCCAATCAAATTTCACAATGTTTTCTTCAGTTTGTTTTCTTTTATCACTACTTCACATTTGACCTCATTTCCACCAAAAGTGTAAGTGGCATATGCCCTTCTTTTGGTATTTTTATTTTTGAATAAATAAATTATCTGAGCAAAAAGGGAGAAATTAATCGATTGGACCATTACGATAAGGTTTCAAAAGAACAATGACATTCCAAATCAATCTTTTTATTGGTAATATTTAAGGTTGATCTCGAATCGGGAGGCATCCATTTTGATAAAATTCTGGTTTTCAAAAACTTTATGGCTGATTGTTCGGGTGGTCAACCCCGAAGTACACAAATGCATTCATTTTCCCTTTGCATGTGTCTATTTCTTTTCCTCTCCATTTTCCCCACTCTCTAATTATTGTGTCTTCCTTTATTTATGTAAGACCCTATTGATTTATTATGTCCATTGCATGTCCTTTCTTTTGGTCACATATCGGACCACCCCCAACGATTCGTTGCCGGACTCGAAAAGTCCAGCCGAAATGCTCCTGGGACGGAAGCCACGAACAACTTTGGACCTGCTGAAGCCGCCTCCAATTCAGCCGATCGAACGTGATCAGGCAATGGAGAAGAAATTCAATCGCCGATTTGGCACGCGTCCTCAAATTTTCGCTTCAAAGGACGCAGTTTGGGCCCGACATTGCCTTTCACAAAATTGGAAAGCCGGAACGATCTGTGGGTGTTCCGGTGTCATTTACAATGTCCGATTTGAAGATGGATCCAGCGGTCGCTATCATGCGAATCAGCTGAGGTTCCGAAAGGCGACCCAGTCGAGGACCCATTGAACATTTTGAATGAGGAATTTAATTTGCCAGTTCAAATGGCACCAATGGTTAATGGACACCAAAATGGGCAGGTCCTAGAGAATAGGCCTGACCCGATCAATGATGAAGATGGAGTGGAAGAACCGCCGATTAGAGATGAGCAACAGGACGTCATTCAAGCCGTTCGATCGCCGACGCCCCAAGCTGTTCGACCGCCGACGCCACAACGCCGCTACCCTGATCGCCGACGGCAACCACCTGTGCGATACTCGCCCCGTTGAGATCATTTAAAAGGGGAGGTGTTCGGGTGGTCAACCCCGAGAGATAAAAGTACACAAATGCATTCATTCTCCCTTTGCATGTGTCTATTTCTTTTCCTCTCCATTTTCCCCACTCTAATTATTGTGTCTTCCTTTTTTTATGTAAGACCCTATTGATTTATTATGTCCATTGCATGTCCTTTCCCCTCATTCATTCAGTTGCTTTTTATGCACTTATTTCACTTCGCCTAAATATTTGTTCTCCTCCAATTTATTTATTCCGCTTCCGACTTCGCATATTTATTTAAATTGCTTAATTTATTTGTTCTACAAATAAACATTTTATTGAGTCGGTTCAAAGGGTGTACCGACATTTCGCCAACTTGACATCTCGCCAACTGACATCTCGCCAACTTGACATCTCGCCAACTGACATCTCGCCAACTGACATTTCGCCAACTCAGCCAAAAACATTCATTTCGCCAACTCAACCAAAAACATTCATTTCGCCAACTCAGCCAAAAACATTCATTTCGCCAACTCAGCCAAAAACATTCATTTCGCCTACTAAGCCAAAATTTGACATTTCGCCAAATAGTTAAAAAAATTAAAGAAAAAAAGTAAAAAGAGTAAAAAAATGCTGTGTTAATATCAAATACAGCCCTATTCCAGTTTACACGTCCAATCAGTGACGACCATCATCATTTCTTATGTACTAACTTTTTTCATATTTGTTCATTCCAACCATTTTTGGATCAATCAAAGCTTAAGAATTCCTTTCACTTTTTTATAATTTCGTTTCTAGCGTAATTCAGATTCTAGCAAGAAATGCCAACTGTACGCGAAGACAGCGTACTGAATGCTGAGAGGACAGACGCAGAACAACAAATGGAAGACACTTCAACCAGGAATGATTTGGACGTCGCTGCAAGCGATGATGAAGAAAACTGTGAGCCTGTTCAATTCCAACGTGGCGAAACAATCCGGGGAGCGCTTTGTCTTTGGCACCAAGGTGTTAATAGTTTTTTGATTATTTATTTATTTATTTTTCAGGCTTTCGCTTTCTGAAAATCAGAAAAGATGGCAGCTGGTTCAGGTGCGAACAGCGTAATTGTCCTGCGACAGCAAAATTGGAAGACAACGGTTTGGTGACAGGCATTTTGGGCCCAAAAGAACATCACCATGGTTGTGCACCATCGCGTTTTGATGCAGAGACGAAACGAAATCAGATGAAGCGCCTGATCAAGGAGAAGCCAAAAACGAAACCATGCCAACTCCGTGCACAAATTCGGACTGACATTGACGATGAAGTTCGGCGCGCTTTTTCAACTATTGTCAGCGTGGCACCGCTTGGAGTTCAAGGATGGCTGGCGTATTTTGCCAAAACCTACATTGGCACCACTCAATTCGAGATTGATCGCGGGGCGGAGGCATTTGAACCGCATGCTGATGTCGGACACTTTCTTCTGCGTGCACTCGAAGCACAACTCGTAAATGCACCTATTCTGTCATGAAATTTATGAAATTTTTCAATTTTAGCGTTCAGTATTTCCCAGGCATCCATAATGACAGGCAGTGGACCAATACAATTCGGACTGCATTCGCCACAACCTTCAACTCCAACCATTCCATTGTCAGAAGAAAGCAGCTTGCAGCTTATTCCACGCTGGGAACAAGACATCGTCTGTCCTCCACGTTTCCCGATCTCGTTTTGGAATGTATACACCAGGGCTCAAATGGCAATTGAGCGAACGAACAACGGCATGGAAGCCGCGCATGGACAATTTGCAGTAAAAAATTTCATCGGAAAACATTATTTTTTGGTATTTTCAGCGTGAGCTCAACCATCATCCATCATTGAGCGACTTCATTGCTGCATTCACGAAGGACATCAACAAACAGTTGGACATCGGACGCGCAGAACAGCTCCAGAAAAGCACTAAACGACGACAACGGTACGTCATCAAAGAACAAAATGTGGTGCGGATCCTTGACCAGGCCGACTTTGAATCGGAAGAAGGATTGACAAACGCCTTGCACCTGCTCGGGATCGTGATGCAAGGCTTTGCGGAGGGACTTCACGTCCGTGGAAATTCAGAGAGTGGTGAAGAAACTGAGGCCGATGAAAATTGATTTTAAACATTTTCATATTATTGTTTTTTTATTGATATTTTATATATTTTATGAAGATTTCTTTGCTTGAAGCACTTTTATAATAAATTTAATATCATTATATAGTTAAAATTCAATTTTCGACTAGTTGGCGAAATTAGTTGGCGAAATGAATGTTTTTGGCTGAGTTGGCAAAACGTCAGGTTGGCGAGATGTCAGTTGGCGAGATGTCAAGTTGGCGAGATGTCAAGTTGGCGAGATGTCAGTTGGCGAGATGTCAAGTTGGCGAAATGTCGGTACACCCTTTGAACCGACTCAATAAAATGTTTATTTGTAGAACAAATAAATTAAGCAATTTAAATAAATATGCGAAGTCGGAAGCGGAATAAATAAATTGGAGGAGAACAAATATTTAGGCGAAGTGAAATAAGTGCATAAAAAGCAACTGAATGAATGAGGGGAAAGGACATGCAATGGACATAATAAATCAATAGGGTCTTACATAAAAAAAGGAAGACACAATAATTAGAGTGGGGAAAATGGAGAGGAAAAGAAATAGACACATGCAAAGGGAGAATGAATGCATTTGTGTACTTTTATCTCTCGGGGTTGACCACCCGAACACCTCCCCTTTTAAATGATCTCAACGGGGCGAGTATCGCACAGGTGGTTGCCGTCGGCGATCAGGGTAGCGGCGTTGTGGCGTCGGCGGTCGAACAGCTTGGGGCGTCGGCGATCGAACGGCTTGAATGACGTCCTGTTGCTCATCTCTAATCGGCGGTTCTTCCACTCCATCTTCATCATTGATCGGGTCAGGCCTATTCTCTAGGACCTGCCCATTTTGGTGTCCATTAACCATTGGTGCCATTTGAACTGGCAAATTAAATTCCTCATTCAAAATGTTCAATGGGTCCTCGACTGGGTCGCCTTTCGGAACCTCAGCTGATTCGCATGATAGCGACCGCTGGATCCATCTTCAAATCGGACATTGTAAATGACACCGGAACACCCACAGATCGTTCCGGCTTTCCAATTTTGTGAAAGGCGATGTCGGGCCCAAACTGCGTCCTTTGAAGCGAAAATTTGAGGACGCGTGCCAAATCGGCGATTGAATTTCTTCTCCATTGCCTGATCACGTTCGATCGGCTGAATTGGAGGCGGCTTCAGCAGGTCCAAAGTTGTTCGTGGCTTCCGTCCCAGGAGCATTTCGACTGGACTTTTCGAGTCCGGCAACGAATCGTTGGGGGTGGTCCGATATGTGACCAAAAGAAAGGACATGCAATGGACATAATAAATCAATAGGGTCTTACATAAAAAAAGGAAGACACAATAATTAGAGTGGGGAAAATGGAGAGGAAAAGAAATAGACACATGCAAAGGGAGAATGAATGCATTTGTGTACTTTTATCTCTCGGGGTTGACCACCCGAACACCTCCCCTTTTAAATGATCTCAACGGGGCGAGTATCGCACAGGTGGTTGCCGTCGGCGATCAGGGTAGCGGCGTTGTAGCGTCGGCGGTCGAACAGCTTGGGGCGTCGGCGATCGAACGGCTTGAATGACGTCCTGTTGCTCATCTCTAATCGGCGGTTCTTCCACTCCATCTTCATCATTGATCGGGTCAGGCCTATTCTCTAGGACCTGCCCATTTTGGTGTCCATTAACCATTGGTGCCATTTGAACTGGCAAATTAAATTCCTCATTCAAAATGTTCAATGGGTCCTCGACTGGGTCGCCTTTCGGAACCTCAGCTGATTCGCATGATAGCGACCGCTGGATCCATCTTCAAATCGGACATTGTAAATGACACCGGAACACCCACAGATCGTTCCGGCTTTCCAATTTTGTGAAAGGCGATGTCGGGCCCAAACTGCGTCCTTTGAAGCGAAAATTTGAGGACGCGTGCCAAATCGGCGATTGAATTTCTTCTCCATTGCCTGATCACGTTCGATCGGCTGAATTGGAGGCGGCTTCAGCAGGTCCAAAGTTGTTCGTGGCTTCCGTCCCAGGAGCATTTCGGCTGGACTTTTCGAGTCCGGCAACGAATCGTTGGGGGTGGTCCGATATGTGACCAAAAGAAAGGACATGCAATGGACATAATAAATCAATAGGGTCTTACATAAATAAAGGAAGACACAATAATTAGAGAGTGGGGAAAATGGAGAGGAAAAGAAATAGACACATGCAAAGGGAAAATGAATGCATTTGTGTACTTCGGGGTTGACCACCCGAACAATCAGCCATAAAGTTTTTGAAAACCAGAATTTTATCAAAATGGATGCCTCCCGATTCGAGATCAACCTTAAATATTACCAATAAAAAGATTGATTTGGAATGTCATTGTTCTTTTGAAACCTTATCGTAATGGTCCAATCGATTAATTTCTCCCTTTTTGCTCAGATAATAAATCCTATTGTTGCATTTTTGCTTATAAAAAGGAAGAAACTGACCCGAATAAATTTACCAAGTGTATGACATTGTGCTCAAACTCAAAGAAAAGCGACACGAAGTCAACTCGCTGTTTTATGGTTGATTGTCTTAGAGGTTTTAATGTTTAGTTTTCCTTAATACACTAACTCAAAAATGAATTCAGGAAGACTGTCGAGAAAAAGGAAGAAACTGAAGTTCAACAGTCCGATTGAGCCCAATCTGGAAGTGATTGTATGCACATTAGTTGAGCGGACTACTAGTGGAAGCGAAAATCCAAGCGAGAAATTTATCAAGTCGAGCAGCAGCGTAAGAAAAAGTGAAAACTCATTTGTGTAATTCTTTTACTGTTTAGAACTGAATCAATATGGCGAAAAACAATATCAACATTAACCGTGGCGTTCAAGACCCTTTTTATCGTTACAAAATGCCTCGCATTTTGGCAAAAGTTGAAGGCAAGGGCAACGGAATAAAGACTGTTATTGCGAACATGCCCGAAATTGCAAAGGCACTGTCCCGTCCACCGACCTGTATGTTAAAGAAACTGGTTCCCCTGTATAGTATGAGTCGTGTTGCTTTCCCTTGACCACAATTTTTCTGACCAATTTAAGCCTCTCGATCTAAACCAATAATATAGGCATTACAAACAAACAAAAAAAGTTCGGGTCAAAAGCGTTAGTTGAATAAACTCCCAAGGAGTGAAGTTAAGACTATGCATTTAATGCGTTTAGATCCGACAAAATATTTTGGCTGTGAGCTGGGAGCGCAGACTAACTTTGACCTGAAGAATGAGCGTTATATTGTCAATGGGGAACACGATGCCAACAAACTCCAGGATATTTTAGACGGATTTATCAGAAAATTTGTGCTTTGTCCGAGCTGTGACAACCCGGAGACTGTGCTGGTATGTATATTTACTAGGCAAAACATATAATTTTTGTTTAGACCGTAAAGCGTCAAGTGATCAATGGAAAGTGTAAGGCTTGTGGACACGCTTTTATTGTGGATCCAAAACAGAAGCTGTCGACATTCATTCTGAAAAATCCACCGCCTCCTGACAACATAGAGAGCGAAAAGGAAGTGAAAAGCGACGGCGGATTGCCAGCTGAGGAGAGTAACGATGTACCAGTAGTCGACAACTCGGGTGGCTGTGATGCCGGGTCGAACGGCGAAGATGACGAGGATTGGGCGCCTGAACCCGTTGAAGACGAGGAAAAACTTTCGGGACAAATCGGCAAATTGGTCATTGACAAGGACTTGGACAAATCTGTGGATGAGCGCCTTGACTTGTTGCATCAGTTCTTCCTCAAGGCGGTCAAGAACAACACGATTCAGGTATAGTCTACCATAATTATACAAATAAATAAAATTGTATAACTTTCTTAATTAACTATTTAATAATAAAATTCGTTTAGGACAGCAAGATGATGTTAAACGAAGCTGAACGTCTGGAACTTAAATCGAAGGCACCGCTGTTGCTGGCCGATGTTTTGTTCGACACCAATGTCATCACTCAGATCAAACAACATCGCAATCTGCTGCTCCGCTTTTGCTTGAAGGACGAGAAGGCTAGTTCTTGTTCAAAGGAGCTTAATTAAACCATTTCTCCAATTTTAGGCGCAGCGCATCCTTTTAGGAGGCATTGAACAACTTGTGCAAAACAACAAGGACATTCTCATGTCGAAGACTGCCCACATCATAAAAGCGCTTTATGACAACGACATTTGCGAGGAGGACGTCATTTTAGCTTGGGGGAGCAAGGCGAGTCTTTTCTTTGTTGGGCTATATTTTTTAGTAATTGTTAATTGAGTGTAAAAATGATCTTCGTATTTAGCCGAGCAAGAAATTTGCGGACAAGGAAGTGGTGAAAGAGATGATCAAAGTTGCCCAGCCCGTGCTTAAATGGCTCAAGGAGGCGGAAGAAGGGTCGGACGAGTCGGAGGACGACGATTTGGACGTTGCATTTGACGATCGAAGCCGCAACATTGGGATGACAGTGGAGGTGGAAAAGGGAGCAAAGGATGGGGTCACCCGTGTACAGAACGGCCAAATTGCAACCAATGGCAAAATGGACGATGGGAATGCAGACGACATTGACATTGACAATATCTGATTGTGAGTGCATGGCGCGGTGGACGGTAATTCAGTGATGTTGCAAGAATTTGTGATCGTATGCCGAAGACTTTCACCCACCCCTTTTGTTCATTGCGATACCACCACATTTTTGTTCGCTTTTATCGTAAATGTTTTTTTTAAATTTACTCGCATCGGATTTTTTCGAAATTAGATGGGGTTTTTTCTTGATTTGATGATAATTTCATGACAAATATTTTTGCTAGTGATTTAATTTATTTACTTTAATTTGCTTTCATAAATTTGTTTGTGCTATAAGCATCCATTAAAGTGATGCCTTTGTCGACATTCGTTCAAATGCTTCGCAAATACTGCTGCTGCAAGGGGACTTCTTCGATGGATTACGCAAGATTAGTTACCGACGGCGGACAAACGGACGAATACACAGCGGCGAATAGGTGATTTGGTGGCAATGGTAAAGGAGTGATAGATTGAATTGGTTTATATTTTCATGAAGCAATGGCGCAACTGCCTTTAGTGGAAGTTTACGGGCCGGGATTTCAGAGAGCGGCTCAGTTGGCCATTCCCGGAGCAGGGAGGAGGAAGAGGAGGAGTTGATGAACAAAATCCTGGACAGAACCCAGCAAGTGGGTGTTTTTTTAAATTTGTCTATTAAAATTTGGGTCAAACTTCTTGCATCTTACATTTCAAGTGTATAATTGATGTCACCAACCTCGAGAATGGCTCTCTCGACTTTGATCTTGTCCAGCGTTCCCGACTTTATTCTGAGGCGGTCAAAAGACACGACGCCGTTAATGAGCGCCGACGAGGATTACTGTCAAATGACGGAGGTGGCAATTTTCTCATTTCCGCTTGGGAGTCTGTCATACTTTTTCCAACCTCAATAAGTCGGTCTAATTTTTCCGTAATTTTTCAAGGTGGCGATGGTATTACGGCGGCTGTGCCTTCTCTGCTCGTCAGTCTTGGCCCTTTTGCGATTGAGTCACTCTCTCGCCACGTTTCTCCAACGACACGAGACGAACTCGCATTTCTTTCAAGGATTGGCGAAAACTTTCTCGACGCACACCGATTGGGTGCCCAAATAGAATGCAATGAAGAATTGGTCAGTCATTGAGAGAAAATGTTGAGCTAACAAATAAGGGTCTTTTTCAGATTGTGTATATGTCGTGGGACGAATGAATGGAAACGACGCCATCGAATACGCCCCTCAAAATGATGACACATTTTGGCATTATCACTTCGGAACCGAATCCAGAGGAATGCTGCCCTTGAGAAACCACCGACTGCTTTTTCCGGTTTAATGTCTTTTGCCTCGGCATTAAACCCCACTTTTTAAAATTTTTCTGATTGCCGAAAATCGTGTTTTAAAATAACTAAAATATTTTTGGAATAATCAAGTGGCTCAAATCTTTATTTTCCTGTTTTCAATTTTTTCATTTACCCCTCGACTTTTTTTGTCAAAAATTAGTGTTTTATTGCGTTTTTAAACAATAAAAGGATTCAGAAATACTTTTTTTAATGAAATATAATCTTTTAAATTTTTATACCACAATGAAAAAAAAATAAATTAAAATTTTCAGCGACATTTTGCAATTTGAAATTGGTAGGCTTACAGTGAATAACGACATTTAAGTGAAAGAAGAAAATGATAAGGAAAAGATGTGCACAAAGGAAGCGAAAGTCGGGCAAATTGGGCCGGGGGACTGAAGAGGCACTTGCGCTGGAAAGGTCCGAGTTGCACAGATTGCCCTGGCAAGCGCAGAAAATCTCCTCCTGGCAAAGCAATCGAATCGATCGGCTTTTCCTCTTCGCCCCCCCCCCTTCCTTTCTCTTCTCCCACCTGTTCGTTGGCTACCCATTTGTGCGAACATCCGAGCTGTACGAATGTCCTTTCGCTTGTGTTCATACATCCCTGTCTCTCGTGCATCATCGCCTGTTGAGTGCCCACGGCGCCATTCCCTTGGGGAGCCGAGGAAGCGCCGCTCCACCCCAATGACTGACAATGAATCGAATATTTTTACACCCTAATTGGGCATTCAAAAAAGCAGATTCATTTTACTTGAAAACTTCCTCCGACAAACACTCTTTGGGTTGCGTACACACAGAAATGGCCTGGGAAAAACCAAATGGAACATTTGGTGAAACGGAAAGTGATGGTAATGAATGTGTGGATAAAGATAAGCGGATGACAATGAATTAATTCACTCATTCGGCGGAATTCGCTTCTCTTTGCTTACCCCAGCATCGGTTCTGACGACAGTTCGAAGTCATTGCCGCGTCTTCCGAACTCATGTCGCAGCTGACGCACTCGAACAGTGCGTCCGTCGCCGCCCCTTTCGCCGGTGAACGCCCCGCGGGCGATTTGTTGGCCCATTTCTGTTGGCTTTGTATTTCTCCGGCGCCAAGAGAACGGAGGAAAGCACCGAAAGCATTTGGACTTTGTGCCGGCGGAGAATTGGCAGCCAAAGGAAGTGAAAATGCCGGGGGATCGTTGCAAAGATTGGAATTGCACACGCAAATTTCGTGGGGAGAAGCGTTGCCTCTGACAAAGAGAAGGGCAAATTGGGGAGGAAAAGCCGACGGATTGACCTGCTCAGACTCACACACACTCTGTTCCTCCGCTGCCCAAACATTTCGTACGACTGATAAACGAAGGGCAGCGAAGGCGGGCCAAAACCGCAGCCCGTGGCACTTGTGGACACGTGCAAATGGCACCATTGGCCTAAAGGGCGGCACTCATTCCCAAGAAAAGGAGGAACGGCACACCTTGACAAGTGTGGCCACAGTTGGGACGACTGTCGGAACACTTGCGACAAGTGACGTTTCGGCGTGACGTGTGCACGCGCATCAGAACGGAATCATTGCAAAAGTTGCCTTGGGGAAAAATAAATGGAAATTAGGGACAGAGAAGAGAGAGGCGAGAGAGAATGGGCAAGGGACAGGAGAGAGAGATAGAAAGAGAAAAAAGGAGAGCGAGATAGTCAGAGGGAGTATAGAGAGTGTTACATGGGCAAGATTTCCGAAATTAGAGAAAATAGTCGAATCAGAGTAAGTTCGGGTCGGGATTCGCGATTTAGCAGAGAGGGGGGAGGATGAGAGAAACAGGTGACAGAGGGGGAAAGGGGAGTTACCGGAACAAATGCAGCGGACGTGGTCAGAGTGATGGGCGAAATCGCATCCGACGCGCGTCCTTTGCGGCCTTTTCACGCAGCCCTTAAAGAACGAATGGCAAATCAGAAGAACATCAGCAGCAGTAGCTTAATGTTCCCACTGGGCAAAACCTTTGTCAGTGTGAACACTCCGCTGGTCGAATCGGAAGGGCGTTTGTCGGCGAAGCAAAAGTCCGCTTGGCACGAGCCCATTTGGCAATTGCACGGGGCACCCGCTTGGCAAACGCCGGAACAGCTGAAGCAAAAGTGGGCCAGAAAAGGCGGGGGGAGGAGGACGAAGAGGAAAATGGAGGGGAGAAAAGGCGGGGAGGAAGTCATCAGCAGCAGCGGAGAGTGGCGGGGACAAACGGAAGCATCCCCGGAGAAGAGAAGGGAGGAAGGGCCGATAAAAGGGAAACGAAACCAATTAGAAAAGCAAAGACTGACGAGGGTGTCAAATTAAGGGGGAACAGCGCGAGAGGGGGGGGGGGGGTAAGAGAGAGACACGGCACCATGGAATGATTGACCCCTGAGGGGGATAAGAGAGAGACAACAAAGGAATGATTTACCTACCCCCGGGGAGAGACACGACACTAAGGAATAAGTGAGTGACCCTCAGGGGAGTCACAGCTAACCGGACATATTGTCAAACACTCTGTCGATGTTAGAGCAGCTTAGGAGAATATCTGCTGCCGTTTCCCGCATAAAAAAATGTTTTTTAAATATTTCCTTCATAAGAGAATGTCCACGAGTAAAAGTATGACAAAAATTTTAATCTTTCCAAAAGGACACAAAGAGAGCATTTTGACGGCAAAAGCAATATATAATTCACAGGATTGGCACAGATTTCACGGTCAAATGGATTGGAATTGGAATGACGAGGGCAAAATGGAATGAGTGAGGACGGGGAATGGGGGAGGGAGGGGGGGGGGGGGAAAGCTTTGCCATTCATTGCCATCAGCCGATTACCCGAAAAGGTTTCATTCATTTGCCAACCCAAAAATGTTGAGGCTTTTCTCCCGGAGTTTATTTTTTTTCATTTTTCAATGAGAAATGAGTAAAATTAGGAAAATTAACAGAAAAAACTGACCAATCAAATGGCAAAAGATAAGGAAAAAACCATTGGAGAGCAACGGAAAAACATGCAAAGAAAGAAGAAATAAAGGAGGGTTTAGCGGAGTGAAAATATGCAAAGGAAGTGCTGAGCTTTTGGAAGAGTCGATTATTAAATGAGTGAGCAAATGCCGGCGGGGGACAGAGACTTTGGAAGAGGGAAAAGGGAAGGGGGGGGACGGAGTGTTTGTGTTGCATTCGGCGGAGCTAACGACGGACGATGCCGCGGGGGAGCAAAAAGAAGCGAAGGGCCAAATCTTTGGGCGGAGGACAGACATCCAACAGAAGGGAAATATTTAAAGCTAACGGGCAAAACGAAATGATTGGAAACTGTGGTGGAAATGCTGCTGAAGGGGGGGGGGAGAAGACGGGCGGACAAATCGGCCAAATGGGAAAAGGGAAATTGGCAGTTGTCGGAGGGGGGGGGGGGGTAATTAAGCGGACAAAAGACATATGTTTAACTTAGCAATTGAAACGGACACTTTCTTTCGCTGAGGGGGCGTCGGTTTTAATGATGGACCTGTGACAATTCGTTGTCAAAAGAGAAATTCACTCAATCATTTACACCGGAAGAACAAATCAGCATCATCAAATTCATTTTGGAGAAGAGAAGGACAAATGAAAGGGGGGGGGAAAGAGTCGCCGTCCGTTTTTTGAGGGGGGGGGGGGAGAGAATGGGGTAAAATGTGCCCGTGGCTTTTCCATCGTTCGTCCATTCGTCTGTCGTGCCATCATCGCCTGTTTGCCATCCGTTTGTGCGCACTTTGCACCACACTCAGCTTGGAATTGGCGTGTCCCTGCAGGGGCTAAAATGACATTTTTAATGGCATCGCCGTTCGCTTTCGTTTCCCCCGCCTCAATGCCGCGATAAGGCGGCTCCTTTGTGCCGTGCAGCATCAGCGTGAACTTTTTCAGCGTCCCTCGGTATTTATGGCCCTTCGGCGTCGATTTGCCTGGTTGGAAGCGCACCACCAAACGCCAACGCCCGCGAGGGTTCTCTCCCCACGTGTGAGTTGTCATAAATGGCCTAAATGAAGGCTTCGGCTTGCCGAAATTCTTTTCCTTGATTTTCCCACCAATTGGTGAATCCGTCTTTGGCATCGTCGTCCTTAGGCCTTCTCGAGAGAATCATCGAAGGAGTGCCGGCGGGCGAGATGAGGTACCTAAAGCATTTGTCCAAGCGGTGCCTTTGACCGTTCCCTCCCCCACAGCGTCGTGTCTCCCCGACGCGAGCTGTTCAGCGACACGATGGCCTGCACATGCTCCAAAAAGTTCACTTCCGTTGTTGAACCCGTACATGCGTCCGTCCTCAGCGTCAGCACCATTTCGCCGCTTGCGGGGATTTCCCTGGAAAAAGCTCACATTCATCGGCTGTTTCACCCATTTCCATTGCTTCGCTCGCCTTGGCATTTCAATTGTGCCCGCCTCACAATGAAAGCGCGGCGGTGCCGTTTTATACACCTAATCATTGTGAAATTAGGCTGCTAATTGACCATAATTGGCCAATGTTTGCCTTTGCCATCAGAACCATTTCTGCGGCGTCGAGCACACCAAAACTGAAACAAAGGAAAGAATGGACGAAAAGAGAAGCGGACGGACTGACCCGAACAAATGATTGTACTCGAGACCGACCTAAAAGAGGGGGGGGGGGACAAATGGGACAAACGGACGCCGAAAAAGCGCCATTACTCACTCCGTTCGTTTGCCACTCGAAGTGCGAGCAGTTCGCCTGCCGCGAGACCAACTGCCGTTTGATGTCCTGAAGGACAGCCATAAAGTCACTCAATTGCCATTGAATTGGCCATTTAAATGCGGGACAAATTATCAGACAATTTGTCCGAGCTATTCATCATAAATGTCCAAATAGCCGTGGAAATTTGTCGGATTAGCCATGATAAATTGTCCTGGACAATTTGTGCACTTACTTCCAATTCGAGAGGCGGCAATTCCCGACAGCGACCATCGAAGAGAGAATTGCGAGATGACTGAACGAATGAATGATTAATTATGAGTCATCGCGGGGAATGGCCTCACCGTCAAAACGGTGAGGTGCTGCAGGTCGCGCCATGTCAGCTTCGGATTCGCTTCCAAAGTCAGCGCAAAAACGCCGGCAGCTTCGGGCGCGGCGGCCGAAGTGCCGGAATGAGAACGAGTGCAACGGCCGTAAAGGTCGGTGGTGGCCACGCCACTCTCCGGGTTTCGACCACCGTTGGAAAAGGTCGAGGCCAAAGTGGAGGAGCAACTCCTAAATAGGCAAATCGAGAAAATGGAAAGAATATCGGGACCATTTTCTCTTAAAAATCAGCATTTTCGTTCTGCCCCAACACACCCTCAACTCACTCTTTTTGCGTTTCTTCTCTTTCCTCTCTCTCTCTCTCTTCCCTCTCTTCCCTTCCCTCTCTCTCTCTCTCTTCCCTCTCTTCCCCTTCCTCCTCTCTCTCTCTTCTCTCTTCCCTCTCTTCCTTCCCTCTCCTCTCTCTCTTCCCTCTTCCCTTCCCTCTCTTCCCCTCGCTTCCTCCTCTCTTCCTCTCTCTCTCTTCCCTCTCTTCCCCTTCCCTCTCCTCTCTCTCTTCCCTCTCTTCCCCTTCCCCTCTCTCTCTCTCTTCCTCTCCCCCTTCCTCCCTCTCTCTCTCTCTCTCTTCTTCCCTTCCTCCTCTCTCTCTCTCTTCCCTCTCTTCCCTTCTCCTCTCTTCTCTCTCTTCCCCTTCCCCTCCTCTCTCTCTCTCTTTCCCTCTCTTCCTTCCCTCCTCTCTTCTCTCTTCCCTCTTCCCTTCCTCTCTCTCCCCCCTCGCTTCTCCCTCTCTTCCTCTCTCTCTCTCTCTCTTCCCTCTCTTCCCCTTCCCCTCCTCTCTCTCTCTCTCCTCTCTTCCTTCTCTCTCTCTCTCTCTTCCTCTCTTCCCTTCCCCTCTCTCTCTTCTCTTCTCTCTTCCCCTTCCCTCCTCTCTCTCTCTCTTCCTCTCTTCCCTTCCCCTCTTCTCTCTCTCTCTTCCCTCTCTTCCCTTCCCCTCTCTCTCTCTCTCTCTTCCCTCTCTTCCCCTTCCCCTCCTCTCTCCCCCCTCGCTTCCTCCCTCTCTTCCTCTCTCTCTCTCTCTCTTCCTCCTCCCCCCCTTCCCTTTCCACTCACTCGTCATAATGTGCATTTTCGCCGTTGTTAATCGCAGAATTAATTGAAATGGTCCACCTAAAAGCATTGATATTTGCTGTAATTGATCAGTGATCAGTCTCCGCCCTTCTCACATTGATGCTGCGTATCCATCGCAATTGCAGTCGTCGTCCTCGCCACCGTCGCCACTGGCCCAAACAAAAATGGAGCCGAGACCGAAACGACCCTTTGGAAAGGCACAATAGCAAATACATATATGTATAGAGTAGCAAAACGGGATTCACTTTTACTAATTGTGTCCTCATTATCTTTTGTCTCTCTTGTCATTTCCACTTTATCTCCCCTTATCCCTTATCATATCCCCTTCTTATCTTCCCGCCCCCACCTCATTCACTCCCTTTACAATGGCTCGCATTGTCGCGTTTCTTGGGCCGTCCACCGTTTTCCTGAAATGCTATTTTTCAGTGTCCCCGTCTCTCTGTCTCTTCACCCGTCGTCTGTTGGTCCCCAACTCGCTGAGTAAATGTGAATTTTGTTCGGCTCGTGGCCCATCGAATTGGCCTTCAAAGGGAAAGCCTTGGTACGTTTGCTCCCCATTCGATCTGACTTCGATCAGATCGGTCATGTACGGCTGGTCAAGCATTCGTATCCCTGCCACTTTGCTGTCATAGGCAACGCCGACCCCGCAAATTCCGTTGTCGCGAGCAGCTGAAATCTCTCCCGCACAGCGCGTGCCGTGAGAGTTGAACCTGCGACGAATGGCACAATCGGTCGGATGCCCTTCACCCCCCCCCCTCCACCAACCAATCGTCGGTGTACCGCGGGTACGGGTAAGGGTCGTTGGAGCTGAAGTCGTAACTCGCCTCGGCATTGAAGTTGAAGCGGAGATCGGCATGCATGTAATCGACCTTCAGCAGAAGTGATCAACACATTCGATCAGTTGATGGACATAAACCCTTCCCCAACATTCGCTCATCCTTTGCCCACCCCATCGTCCATTATCGCCGTTGTAATGTTTTTGCCGGTGTATCCGAGAGCCCACGCCTTCTCCACGTTCAGATCAAGCCGCGGTTTCCCATTTGATTGGCCGTCGTTCTTCTGAAATGTGACTGATCAGTGGAGGGGGGGGGGGGCAAAGCGAAGGGCAAATGACTGACCAAATACCATTGGAAAGGGTACAAAGGGTCGGTGGGCGATTGAACTGAAATGGGAGAAGTGCCCACCCTTAACATGGCGTCCTTCCCCGCCCACCTGAAGTGAAGTCGAGCTGTTTTTGAAGACGGTCAGCCAGCGGACGGTAGCCGCGTTTTAAGCGCTTATAACCTTCGAATTTTATTCGGATTTTGTTGGCTTTTTGTTTGAATTTGTCAATAATACTGACCAGTCATTTGTTCCACATAAGCAATCTGAGAAGAAAGGGGAAAGTGAAACTGAAGCGAAAGGGAATTCGTTCATTCGAATTACGTCTTTATCCTGTGAGAGTTTGGCGTTGTTTCCGACCGATCGACGAGTCCGCGCGTGGGAAAGTGCGGGCTAAGACAAAGGAAAGACTAATTTACAAGGGCTTTTCCCGCTTTTGAACCTGTACAAAATGCCATTGCGTGTCCGACCCGAGCACCTTAAGCCAATCCAATGGAACGATCAGTCGCCCGCCCCCCCCCCGTCCCAACCGGGCCCCGGTTGACGAAGCCATTCCGTTTGGCCACCCGATGCGCATTTTCTGTTCCGGCGGTATTCGTGTGGACGAGAAAATGGTTGGTAAAGACTTCCAGGGCGAACAGTGCTTCGGGAAGGACGACAGCGACGAGAAGGACAACCACAGCCAAAGGGGGAAGGGCCGCCATTTTCAGGGGGGACGGCATGGCGGGGACAATGGCCATGGACTAAAGGGGAGGGGAGGGGGAGAGACAACCACGGGATTTTGGATTTTGAAACGGAAAAAATTGTAAAAACAAAGGGGAAAAAGTAAAATTAAAGAGAGAGTGCGGAAGATACAAAGAGACAGACTGATAAGTTGGACTAGTAAATGATAAGAAATTTGAGATGAAGAGCCCAGTTGGCAGAGAAGGCGTTCTTGTCTTGGCATTGGCACTCATCGATTTGTGAAACGAAGCGAAGGAATGGCACAAAAAAGTCGGCACGGAGAGAAAGCCGAGAAAAAAAGGGGGGGGGGGGTAAAAAGAGACCGATGAGTCCACGGCTTCCTCCAAAGCATTTCCAGGCCAACCCCCCCCCCCCTCCCCCTCTCCTCTCGCCCCCTTTCCCTCTCTTCTCGGCACTCTTTCTTTCTCCCCGTCTTCTCGGCACTTTCCCTTTCGCTTTCCATGGCTTTCGCCCCCTTTCATTTCTCTAACTCCTTTCTATTGCATGCTTTATTCTTTTAAAGGAAAGCGGACAGAGAACGGAAAATGGACGGTCCCTCCCCTCAGCCAAAATGCCAATGCCAACATTAATTCGGAGAGTGGCGCAACGCAAGCGATGATGTCAGCAGCAAAGCACAGAGCGAAGGAATGAACAAAGAGCACGGCAAAACGGCCAAAAATTGGTTAAGCCAAACGGACGACGCCAAAGGCGAAATCTCCGGGGAGCGTTTAAAGAGAAAAGCGAAAAAAAACAAATTATTTAATTAATTATTTTATAGTCTAATCTAAAAAAACTTTAAGTATTGTTAATTTGATATTTAAATTATTATTTGAATTTCAAAAGTTCTTCAATTACTCCTTTTTTCATTAATCTTTTTTAAATTAATTTAATGTTTGGGTCCAAACATTCTTCCCGAATTAGCAAAAAATATGTAATTTTTTCTTTTGATTTTTCTGTGACGAAATAAAACATTTACAAAGAAATCATTTGAGAAATGGGATTAAATTTTAAGCATCGAAAAGACAAGAAAAGAAAGAAGCTCAAAACGATCGGCGGATGGCTTTCATTTATTTGGGCAGTGATTGGAAGAAAAACGGTCTCAACAAAAGAAAAGTCAGGGCTTGGGAAATCTCGCGAAAGATTGGCTCAAAGCATTGAAAGCGACGGAGGGCTGACGACTAATTACAAACAAACAAACAATTAATTAGCATAATTAAGTGTCTCTGCTGAAAAGTCTAAGTCATTTTGGGCTTTCGTTGCGTTCGCTTCCGTTTCTTCGTCCTCCGTATTTTGTACCATTCAGAGAAGCCGACATTGTCAGGTGGGAACAGATAAACCTAAAGCACTGATTGGCCCGAACATTCATTCACTGGTGCCAATCCCTCAGAGATGGGCGAACAGTTTAAGAGATTAATTATCCCCCATTAAGAGACTAATTATCCCCCATTAAGAGATTACCCCCCCTCCCGAAACCAACCCCTAACCCCCTCAGTTATGCTAAAGACGAGTTCAAATATGTTTTTCCAAACCCAAAAAGCATTAAAGTAGCGGGTGTAATCATTGCTGATTGTGCCAAAATGAAAAATTATTAATTTGAAACCGATTTTTGGCACAATGGTGGGCGGGGACACCCCCCCCCCCCTCCTAGACACCCAAAGGCAAACAATTCTCTTTCAACCTAACCAATTCCCAACCCATCCTCCAATTAACCCTGTACACTTCTCCCACTCACTTCCATCATCCATTGGGGGAAAGAGTCGCGTGAGATCATTTTCCGCTGGGATTTTGCGTATCTTTTGGATTTTACAAAGAAATAAATAAATAAAGTTTCTTTCTCTCCTAAACTCACCGATTTCCGGGAAATTCAACAAACAAAACCCAGGCGCCTTTTCTGTTAACGGTGTAAGTGTTGGTGAAAGTGTCGCCCGGGGCCACGTAAAAGTCGGCCTAAATAAACAAACATTGGGAAAGTTTTGTAATTGATCCCTCCCCTCCCTAATGACTGTGTTATCAACTCCAATCAGTCGGAAGAAACGCACATCCGTCACATTGTGATTGCTGCCAATTAATCACAATAATTGCCTGTTCACGTGTTAATTACGGTCCGTTTCCCCTCCCACCGAATGGACAGTGTCAATTTGTATCGCCTCGGTTTGAATGTTCGGTTTATGAATGAATCGTCGCGCCATCTCCGACGAAATCCGTCGCCGAAATAGCGTAAAAAAGGAGGAAAAGGAAGGGAAGACAAAGGCGGGAAGGGAGTGACGGAGGGAGGAACAGAAACATCGAGGACGAACATTCACTCGGCACGGCAAACGGACGAAAGGCGGCGAATGGCAGCGGAGGGAGGGGACAGACTGAACAAAGAAAAATGGGGAAAGAGCAGCGAATTCGCAAAATGGGGGGGGGAGAGGGGGGAGGGCACGGAAGCGTGAAATGGCAGGGGCATGGAGGCCAAAATGGGCACAAGGAAACTGCGCGAATTTGAATGGGACGGGGAATGGACGACGGACTGCCGAAATGAGAAACTGATGAATAATCGAGAATTGTGAGGTGGGATTTAGTCGGAAAATGGAGATTGGCCCCGGGGGAGGGAATTTAATCTCCGCCGTGGGTCCCTCGAGAGGGCCATAAAACGAATGTTTGAGGGGTATGGGGGGAGGGGGAAAGAGGGGAGGAAAGAAAGGGGGAGAGAGGAGGGGGAAGAGGAAGAAAAGGGGAAGGAGGGAGTGGGGAGGGTTTCTGAAGAGTTGCGGGATGGGAAAAGAACGTGAAATGAATGGAAGGCCTTAAGAATGGAAATTCGATTTTGGAGCGGAACGTGGGAAGTGGGGAAGAAAACAAAAACAAACAAACCCTCTCTCCCCCCCCCCCCCCTCTTTCCCCCTCTTTCCCTCCCTCTCCCTCCCTTCCCCTCTCTCTCTCCCCATTTTTATTCCCCTTTCTTTCCACCTCACTTATCCATTCATTCTGTTCATTCGTGGAAAAAAAGAATAAAATGTGAGAAAGAATGGGGTTAACTTTTTACTGACGCATCTGAGATGAGTCATCTCTTTTTTTTTACCGTTTTGCCATTTCGTTTCTGATGAGACAAAACAAAACCCCAACGATCGATTGTGTGAAATGAATGAATGAATGACTGTTAGTCGGAGTACTGAGCGATGCGAAGTGGACGAAATGAATGGACAGAATTGGGGACCATCGGCGGAAGGGGGGGGGCGAGTGAAATTTGAAGTCATTCATCCATTGTTTTGTCCATCACATGAAAATTTGGCATAGGAGAAGCGCCGGAGGGGTAACAATGCAGAAGCTCATCTGCTTACAATTCGAATTTAAAAATTTATGACGTCTTAAAGCTCTGTCGACCTTTTAACCGGGACTTCGGTACTCAGTTGTCCGTGTTTAGGTCCCGGTCCCGCTGCACTCTAGTTTAAAATGTAAAGGTTTATAACTTTTCTATACGTCATATGTACTGTTTGTATTTGTTTAGAAAAAAAATTCTTCTTTTCAAATCTCCTAATTAAGCGCGTTTGGGTGATCATCAAAAGAAACAATACAAAAAAGGAAGTTCACTGTATTTTTCAAATCCCCAAAATATTTAATTTTTGGCGTTTTGAATTAATTTGTCTAACACTCACTGGGCTTGGCCCATAGTGACACTGGGCTTAACCCAGTAAGCAGCAATAAGAACAGCTGCGAGTACTGGCATTTGTTTTCATTTTATTCCTATCTTCAATTCCCAAAAACAATTGTAATGCAAATTTTTGAGGCACCTTGGATAACGCATGAAGGCGAGTGATTAGTGGAATTCATTAGTTTTTACGGAAAACTAAAAACAAAAAATCCTAAATCTTTAGGAAAGCAACTGTATATGTTTAGAGGAGCTAATTGGAAAAAAACTTTAGGTGGCAGCATTTTCTCTCTCGACTTCCACCCTAGCGGATGTAAACTCGCAACAGCAGGACAGGATCCTTCTGGTGCTGGTCTTCTGATTGTGTGGGATCTTGGCTTTCTAAACTGCCCACCCGATTCGAAGGAGTTCAATTGCAGTCAATTACCATTGACACGAATTCCCCACACAAGTTGTACACTTTAAACAGTCACTGAGTCGATTTGGGGATGGGTTTAAAGGGCGACCCTTCTTCCTTTAAATCAGTTTCCAATGGGGTTTACCCCCACCCCCCCCCCCCGCTAGTGAGATAGTACCAAATACTATTTCTTCCCTATGCTCAGTGACCGTTTTGGATGGTATTTGTGTCTTTTTTTAACAAATTGCATTTCTGGTACCATAAACTGCGTTCGATGGTCAAAACATTCTGCTACCATCAGTCGATTGGTCTGTGCTGGGGATGACTCGATGATTTGCGTTTACGAATGCGTCGGTGTCTATTCAAGCGAAGGATCCTTCAGCAACAGTTTGGAAATGCCTACGTGTCAAAAGCGAAATATCGAAAGCTATCGCTGCACACACAAATTGTTGGCTTAATTTTTCCTAAATTATCGTCTCATTTGGCTTAGGTATGGCCATTCCATCGATGTGTTGCACATTGACTGGTCTTCGGATGGACGCTTTCTTGCCTCGTGCTCTTTGGACAGCACAATGTAATGAATTTGCTTATATTAAATGGGACGCAAAAATTGTAACATTAAAATGAAAAGGGACATTTTTAGGTTCTAGTCGGTTTTACGCGTCCCATGACATTTTGTGTCCATGGCAGGGATGGCCTTCCGAGGCCCCAAAAATTTTCGGAAATCGGAATTCCGTGCCATCCCTGGTCTCATAGTATTATAGTTGTCCTAATAACTAAGAGAAAAACTTTTTTTTTTTGTTAGGTATTCAGTAGTTTTTAACTATAAATTTCGTTGTTAAACCTAAGGTTATCATGACAACTTATACACAGGCAACTCGAACAATGGCTTATTGTTAGACTAGGCCTAAGCTTAGGCTTTTGTAAATTTTTTTTCTTATATTAGTTGAATTTCTGTTGACATCAATAAGTGTGCTTAGAGTTGCTTTTGCACATTTCGATGATCAAAGTATACAAACAAGAACAATTAGACTATTCGGAAGGTATAAAGTTTCCGATTGACGGTTCGAAAAACAATTTTTGACGCGTAAAATATGATGGGACGCGTAAAGTGTTGTTGGGACGCGTAAAATGTGATGGGACGCATAAAATGTCATGGGACGCGTAAAACCGACTAGAACCCATTTTTATCAATAATGAGACGATTTGATTCTTTTAAAGGGAAATAGCCAATTTATTTTAGTCCTTAAAGACGTATTTGGGGATTGATTATGACAAAATTACCCTCCGTTAAAATAGTCGAATTTTAAAGCATTGTTTGGAATGCACTAAAATTACCAGAAAAGGTAATTGTCTTAAAACAAACAAACGACGGACATGTGCGTGGAGTAAAAGGCCTCGCCTGGGACCCAATTGGTCGTTTTTTGGCAACCCAATCGGAGGACAACACTTTGAAGATCTGGCAAACCGACAGTTGGAATTGTGTACGGACATTCCGTGAACCGTTCCAAGAGGTTTCATTACGATTGCTTCTCTGATTATGAGTCAAAAGGGTTTCCCTTTAGTCTGCCAATTCAACACTTTTTTGTCGCATGGATTGGTCCTCCGAAGGGTCCTTTCTTGTGGCTCCGTGCTCAATGAACAACGGGGGACCAACCGCAAAAATATTTGTCCGGAAGGATTGGTCGCACAGACGCGACTTTGTTGGCTTTCGCAAGGCTGTTTCTTGCGTCGTAAGTTCCGGGTTTTTGTCAAAAAAGGGAAGTCGATGATATGAATTGCTTATTTTCAGAGGGCGAATGGCGCCTGTTTCCAACGTGTCAATTCCATTGGTACCCATTCGGTTGTGTCTTGTTTTGCCGTTGGGTGTCGGGACCGTTCTCTTTCTGTTTGGCTTCTTCCAAATTTCGGCCGGCCTTTGCTCGTCATTGACAAATTGTTCAAACTATCCGTTATTGATTTGTCGTGGTTAGTCTCTCTTTTTTTGTTCATCTTCGTTTTTTTTTGTAATTTTTACAGGAACAAATTTTCGCTTGCCGCCTGTTCCCGTGATGGAATTGTCAAACTCTTTAAGTTTTCCGAATGCGAAATTGGCCAAATGCTTTCCTCCCATGAAACGGTGTTATTACATTTCTTTTTTCCTTTAAATTAATTATATCACGCTTAAGAGTCTGTTAATTGAGCGCACTTATGGTATTCAGCCACAGTTTTTATTACCGACAGATTCTTGCAAATTTGGCAGAGGATTTTCTGCTGATTTTGGCTATACTTCCATATGCGAAAAAATCACCGCAACGGCAATGGAAAGGACGCTTTCGCAAGACGAACTCTTCCAAATTGCATTTAATTGTGAAGCAAAAACCAAATTCAGAACGGAAAGGATAAGGCATTTTGCCGAAAAAGCCAAGAAATTGTTAAAAGTGGGTAGAGAAACCTTTTTAATAGCGAAACATTTAAATATTTTTAATTTTTACGTTTAGACTTTCAATACCTCAGAAGGAAAAATTACTCCACAAAAGGAAAGGACAGAAAGAAATTGTGAAGACAAACAACAAAAAAGCAACGGCATTCTCAATTTTGATGGTCGTTTGTACGAGCTGAAAAAAGACGATGAACACGCCGAAACTGTGCTTTTCGAAATGCCCGAACTGAAGCGAGTGATTTTTGTCCAAATTGGAGGCACTTCCGATGTGAGTGAAAGGGAAAAGGACTTTCTCTATTCTTTAAACACATTTGTAAAGGATGCTCCTCCAATGTGTTTGGAAGTGCTCAACTGTTGTTTCGGTAGTGAGTCGACCTCCAAATTGGCTGCAATGTCCGCGGCCAAAATCAACCAAATATTTTGGGAATTTTTTGTTTCATTCCAGTAGCATTTCTCTCGGCCAATAGGTAACAAGTCCCAAAACAACTAATATTTATCAGTGACAAAAAAAGAATATCAAAAGTGGATTCAATTTTCATAAGTATTAATAACCAGTTATTATCTCTATAATCATTTCAATAATTCTTTGACAGTCGTTGGACGGTGTTCAGTTCTTTCGACGCACATTTTTACGTGCTCAGTACTCAAACTGGACGGCTTCAATTTGAACTTTGCCTTGACGAACCTCTTTCAGTCCTTGAACTCGAGCAAAATCTCTGTTTGTCAGTTGGAATTGCGGGTTCATTTGCACTGTGGTGAGTGTTTTGAAATTTTGATAACAATTTCTCTCTCTTTTGTAAAAATTAAAAAAATAAGTGGTTCTCATCGACCAAATTCAATTTGAAAATGTGGGTAAAACCAATTTCAAAACATTTAAGGAAGAAATTAACACGAAGGATCCGATAGTGGCGGTAGCGCCGCCAGTTTTTAAGAATTTTTGTGTAAATTTTTAAATGGAAAAACCCGACGATGCACAGACGGCACCTTGTAAAAATTTAGAATTATTTAATAGAACACCAAAAAGTCAAAATTTTCCATGAAATATATAATGAGCAAAATTCCAATTTAAAATATTTTTAATTTTCAAATACAGTACGGATGGGAACTCTGAATTATATAATAATTTTCCCATTGACCCCATTCGATTTGAGGGACCTTTTGAATGGCAAAGTTCTTGCGCGTCACTCTCTGAAGGAATTACTTGGGGATCAAAGTTGGTTCGCTTTTGTCTTCGTTTTCCATTTGTTTTTTCAAGACAAACATCTTCTCGCCTCCGCGTTTTCTCTTCGCAAAAATGAGAAGGAAACCAATTCGACTTCGATATTTTTGGAATTGCTCTTTAGCGATTTTAATTCATTTGCGTTTTCCTCAAAACTCGGCGGATGGTCGGTTATATTTTTCCTGAGTTTTCTCCAAAAAATGTTTAGGAACAAAGCGCAAACGGTGTTCGATTTTGTGAATGAAGAAAAAATGTCGCCCAATATTTCTTCTATGCTTCTTCAGATGCCTAATTCTTCTGATTGACTGATCTCACAAATCAATGCATTTTTAAAAACAATTTCATAAACTTTTTTTTGACATAAAAATGACATTAAAAAGTAAAATTTGTCTCCATTGGTCCCATCCCATTAAATTAAATACTTTTGTGTGATGTGCTCTGTTTCTTTCTTTGACTTTGTCTTCCAAGTGCGTCTGATGTTGTGCTTTCTTCGTTCTGCAAATGGTTGCTCCTCCGTGGGATTCTCTTCGTCTGTCTGTTCTCGTTTTGCTTTTCCTCGCCTTTGTGTGTTGGCTTCGTTGTCCAATGAGTCGGGACTGAGCGAGTGCCTTCCCCAATCGGTTGAAAGTGTTTCGGCATCGGCTGCTGCAATTCGGGAGAGAGAACGCCGTGAGCGCCTTCTGACGATATCGGACGCAATGAAGTTTTACCTGGAGAGGAAGCAGGACGAAATGGCGATTCTGGAGAAGGAGAAGTTGCTGTACGCGCAAGGAAAGCGCCACTTGGCCAACATAATGGGCTTCGACCCCGACTCGATCAGCGGGGTTAGTGTGCCCATCGACGGTAGCAAATGGAAAGCCAAGTCAATCGTTGCAGGACCAAATATCGCAGTCCATCCGTTATTTGTTCCCCAGCGGCCTATTCGACAAAAAAGCGCTACCCGTGATGAAACCCCCGGAGGAAGTGTTCCCGAAAATCGTGAAGATTGACGTGGACGCCTCCGGCTCTCCGAAGCATTCGCTGTTTTTCACTGCCAAACCCAAATTCTATTCTTTGCTTTCGGTGAATTTGCCATTCGCTTTTAATTTTATTTATCCCAAAAAAGGAAATAAACAAACGCACACAAAAACTGGTGAATGCATTCGACGAACATCAGACAAAAGTGAACGAAGTTGAAAAGATGCAAACGATGGAATTGGCACTTCTCGGAGAAAAACCGGCCGAGAAAGGACAGATCAATTTGATGGGCACCCAATGGGTGACGAAGGATCAGCTGCAGCAGCAAATGCAGGAGATCCTTTCCGATGACGAAGTCCCTCACCCCATCCTTTTGACTCGATCAGTTTTTTCAGTATGCAAATTTTATAATTGCGCTCGAATACATTTCGCAATTGCCAAATTCCGCGGAGGAGGAGGACTTTATCATGTCATTGCGTCGTGGGATTGGAGCAAGTGAAAAAAATAGACTTTTCCGCGCAAAAGTACCGGAGGTGAATTGGCATACTCACTTTTGTACGTTAAACTGTTAATGCGTCCTTTTGTTGCAGGTGACGATAAACGAAAATGGCAGGAGAGAATGCTGGAGAATTTGCAAGACGAGGGCTTCCGCCGTGAAAATTGTGGTCAGAGACGGAGGCACCGGCCTTTTCACAGTCAATGGGCAACACTATTGCACGTTCCGTTCGCTCCTCGCGAGGCAATTAAAGGAGAAGGGCGAGGAATTAATTGGTCGCTTTTAACAATCCCTTTGCTTCAGAGAATGTCTCTTGGCTCCGATGATTGTCGCCGGTCAGCTCGGCAAAGTGGACATCGAAGCGCACCTTTTGGACGGCCCCGGGGGCCTTTCTGTGATCCCACGCGCCGTCAGACAAGGAGCGGCACTTGGGCTGGCGGCGCTTTTCCCCGAAACTATGGAGCGACTTCGATTGGGTGAGTGTTGATCAAAATGTGCCAAGATTAATGCTCTTTGTGTGTTCTTTAGCTGGTCTTCTCTCAACTGATCCAAGAACAAAGGAGCGTTGTAAGGTAAAGAGAGTTGGACGTTTTCTTACTTTTGTCAAATCGCTGTCTTTGCCTTTTCAGATTAATCAGCCCGGGGCTCGCGCTAAATGGATTTGGAAGAAACGTTGATTTGCGTTGTATTCACATCGTTTTAACTCGATAAAAAAAGGATTTTTGCATTTCATTCGTTTTGCTTGGATTGCATTGTTTACCTTAAATCCATGCTGGAAGCATATTGAATTCAATTCATTTATGGCATTCTTTCAATGTTTTGCTGCTGATTTATGCTTTTGGGCTGATTTGGAATCCCGCCTGTTTCTCCCAACATTAAAAAGGGCGTTCCATTTCTATGGCTTTGCCTGCCGTGTCTCTGTGCTTGTGGCTGCTCAATGCTGAGAATTAAACATTTTGTTCATCCTCGCGACATCCGCCATTGCCTCCCAATTTCGCACCGTCCCCCCCCCCCACTTTTTCCTTTTCTTCGTCCCATCCACCCAATTGTCCCCCCCCCCCCCCCTCATCCGTCCATCCATTTAGCGATTTATTGATTCTCAGGCAGAAAATGAATTCATTTCTTAACTCAGCACATGTACTATAATTTTGCATCCATAATTTACATTTAAACGAACCTTATCATTTTAATTGGCTGCATTAAAAAAAAGCCGATTAAATAAAATAAAAAAGTTTGTTAAAAGTTATTTAGGTACCTATATTTCCCTTCTTCAATTCAATAAAGCTTCCTTTATTCCTTTCATGGAAAATGGCTCAGAATATGTACCGAGTCGGTGGTGGGTTTACACTCATTTTCCATTTTCAAATTTGCCTTTTCCTCAGATTTTGTCTATTTTGAGACTTTTTCGGCGGCTCCTTACCAAATACGAAGAATCGAAGAGCTGAACAAAACAGCTAATGGCGCAGTTGAGACCAAAGTGACTTGCTTCTTCCGGCGCCGGGATTTGCCCAACTCTCTGCTGAAAATCGCTGACCAAGCGGGGCGTCAGAGTAAAATTGGTGATCACTTCGTTGGATTTTCATTGGTTTAACGAGAATTAATTGAGGGGAGTGAAATTTTAGCATCAAAGCCGCGGAAAACACTGCTAGGAAAGGCCGAGCCGACCTCTTCCACGAGCAACGCAAATGGCGAGGAGGGACCAAGCGAAAACGGGGCGGACGCAATGGAAAGTGGCGGGGGCTCGTCGACGGACGCGGAGAACTCGCGACGCGAAAACGACGAGACGGCTGACGACGGTCGGGCGGAATCTGTTGGTTTCGCCGGTCTCCCCGCCGGTGCAGAACGACTCGACGCAGCGGAGCTAAGCAGACTTCGTCAGCATGAACTTTTCCTCTCGCGCATTGTCGAAACCCTACCAGCCACACAAATTCGTGGCAAATGTTCGGTTGTGATTCTGAACGAGGTGGAGACGTGCGACATGTATTTGGACCAAGAGGCAACCATTCTCGAGACACCAACAAAACAAAAATAATACAATTTTTACCCCTTAAAGGACTCTTTCTTCTATTCTTTGGTTTACGACCCGACCAATCAAACGCTTCTCGCGGACAAAGGACGAATTGAAATCGGAGAACGATACCAAGCGCAAATTCCCGAATTGACTGTTAGCCAAGAAGAAGTGAATAAAGTGAAGAGAGAAGGGGAGGAAGAGACCACCGGACGGACGGAAGTGCGATGTACGGACAAAGAGTTCGTCGTGTACCACCCGCACCACCGGCTCAGTGACCGCGACATCGATCAGTTTCTGATCATCGCTCGGTCCGTGAACACTTTCGCTCCTATTTATAACAAGTTCAATCCCTTTTAGCGC